>CM055403.1:192746497-192758749 GCA_029228625.1 Pseudolycoriella hygida | reverse complement strand
CTACGTCGCCCAAACTCATCAAAATCGGTTGAAAACGAGCCGAGATATCATGCTCGGAGCGGTAGCGGAGAGCGTGATGCAGTCCCCACACCCCAAAAAAAAACGTCCTCAAACCCAAAAAACCCCATACAAAAACCTTTGGGACAAGACACGATGTATAGGCGAACTTTTGAGTTTTTTCCCCTCGCCCCCTCCCCTTCCAAATTACTTTAAAAAAAATGAGTTTATTCCTGTGTTGTGTGTCAACGATCTATCTGTGTCTCTATGCATCTATGTATGTGTGTATCTATCTACTTTTTTTTCTCGAGAACCGCGCGAGCGATTTCCTTAAAATTTTTAGGGAACGTCAGTCTCGGCCCCAAATGAAAAATTTCATATGCCGCTTTTCCGGGAAAATTCTGGAAAAGTCGTGGCATGTGGAAAAGTGGTCAATTTTGAGGGTGTGACGCCATCTTGGATTTTTGTTAGGTATAAATTATGCTTCTTTGGGTATTCGAATTTTAGCTCCGGAATGATAACACTTGCAGAGTTAATTTCTTCTAGAAAGTTATAGAGTTTTATCAGGAGAATTTTTTGGGATCATAAGAAAATGGCTAAAAATGGAGCCTTCCCCCACTCCTGAGTTATTAATCATTTTAGGTGAAAACTTCGGGAACGCTTTACTGCTTGAAGCAGCGATGAACCGAAAAGCTGAGTATGTGGTGTTCTAGTATACTTCCCCTACTATAAGACCATCCAAAAACTTCCCTGGTTTAAGAATGTTGCACTAGTGTGGAACATCGTTTGTAAGAAAGGTCGACTTTTAACCCTTTTTCTTGACTGTTTTCAACTAAAGAAGTCTGTATAATTGCCCTAAAACATGATCTGCAGCTGGATATGCAAAAAGGAGCTGTTCACAAGTGACGTTTGATTTCATTTTGTTTTGCACGAGTTATAGCTAAAAAACAATTTTTACCACCCCCTGACATGCACTTACTTAGCACACCATAACTCCCCCAAAATATCAAATTTTCCAAAAATGAGAAATTACTTTTCTTACAATAGAACAAGAAATCGAATGGCACATTCATTAGGAAAAAGTAGGACGTGTTGTCCCAAAAGTTTACGAAATCGTTCAGTTTTCGCAGAATCACTCTTAACAAAATGGCTGCCAACTGTCAAAGTGACACCATCTTGGATTTTTTGCTAAATTCTGAATACTGAACTAGATAGTTGGTTTCTTCAGGAAAGTTATATAAATCACTGAGAAGAATTGGTGACACGAAGTGTTCCGAAGGTAGCCAAAGGTGACACGAAGTGTTCCGAATGTAGCCGAAGGTGACATGAAGTGTTCCGAAGGCAGCCGAAGGTGACACGAAGTGTTCCGAAGGCAGTCGAAGGTGACGCGAAGTGTTCCGAAGGCAGCAAAAGGTGACACGAAGTGTTCCGAAGGTAGCGGAAGGTGACACAAAGTATTCGGAAGGTAGCCGAAGGTCATACGAAGTGTTCCGATGGTAGCCGAAGGTGTTGTAGAACTATTTTTTTCGGAAAGAAATATTTTTTGTAGAAAGTTTTTTTGTAGAAAATTTTTTTTCGGAGAAAATTTTTTTGGAGAAAATTTTGTTGAAGGAAAAAATTTTTCGTAGAAATTTTTTTTCAAAAAATAGAAAATTTTTCAACAACTGAAAACCTCCAAAACGACTGATATCACAACAAAAACCTCTGAAAAGTTAGAGTGTGACGCAGTCCGTGAGTCTGCTTCCAAAATAATGATATCGCTTGAGGTGACGCATTCGCTGATAATACGCAGAAGTTTGTTTGAATAGAACCTTGTGTTCAAAGTTTTAATTTCCTGAAAAATTACAGCACTGTTTTCAAACCAAAATTATGTTGTGTTAAAAAAATTGCGTCACAAATTGCGTAATATCTGCAATCTACACAATAAGCAACAAAAGTCAAATTTTTGCAGCGCAAAAACTGAAAGTACAGAATAATTATTTCGTCGTTAGGTCCGGCATTTGTGACGCAATTTTTTAACACAACGTAATTTTGTTTTAATGAAAGCGATGTAATTTTTTCAACTTTTCAACTTCTGCATATTATCAGCGATAGCGTCACCTCAAGCGATATCATTAATTTTGGAAGCAGACTCACGGACTGCATTACACTCTACCTTTTAAGAGGTTTTTGTTGTTAACTATTATGTATCTTTCGCCCAAAATGCGCCATTTTTCGCCCTGAAACTAGACGTTCGAACTGGACTAATATGATTCTATTAGTCGAATTCATAAGTTGACGTTTTTCAATGGTTGCTTCATGAAATCTTCAAGTTCATTTCGAAAAAATTGAATGGTATAATTTTCGTGTTTTGTGCTCAAAATGTTTTTTTGTGCAGAAGATACATAAAATTATATATCCAACATGTAATATGTCACAATATGACCGACGTGGTGCATAAATAACTGTTGTCGTAATTTTGTCATTGCAATCTAGTCGGTTGAATGTCGAAACTTTTTTACAACATATTATCATACACTCACATCGGCAGTCTTATTGAAAATTGATGCGACAGAAGCAGCAACTGATTTTGAGACCCGTACGAAGAACGAAGTTCTTCGAAGAGGGGTCTTATGCGTTTACCACGACGTTTGTAACCAGTCGAAACCCGGGACTAGGGAATCAGCAATAAAAAACATATGAAGGAGCCCGTACGTATCACAATAGATGCGGCAAACAGAGTTGATGTTACGAAAAGACTGGAACGTATTTAAGTAAATGTTGCGTTCACATTAAATTGTATTGGAAATTGCCGACAGGGCAATATTGAAAACCCCGTCCGAAGAAACGGTGTAAAAAAATTCTCCGAACGCACAAAATTGACCTCCTCAATGTTCTTTTCAATTTTGTCTACAACATAGCAAAAACCATTTTTTGGGCTAGGGCCGATGTTAGACAAAAATGTTTCTCTCAATTTACTCTGCAATATAGCCAAAAACATTTTTTTTGGTTAGGGCCGACCTTAGGACCGACATGAGGCCCACTTGAACCATAAGCACAATCAAAAATTCTTCCATAAATTGTCGGCCGTGCCGAGATCTTTCAAACAAAAAAAAGTGTTTGACAATCGGAAGAGATTTACTCGAGTTATGTACAAAAAACACTTAGAGCCTTAACAAAGACTCGTTTGTAGTGCCCTAGTGAAGTCCAAAGACTCAAATCGAAAAATGTTTCTTCTAAAAATTGTCGGCCCTGCCCAGATCTTTCAAACAAAACAAAAAAATTTGAAAATCGGAAAAAATCAAAAACTTTTTTTTTTCCTAAAAGGTAATCGAAAAATCTTTTATGGGATGGAATCTGGGCACTGTCGGTCCAAGGGCCGCCGAGCGAGGGCCGTCTAAGTGGTTTTTAGTCTTTTGTACATAACTCAAGTAAATCTTTTCCGATTTTCATACATTTTTTTTTGTTTGAAAGATCTGGGCATGGCCGACAATTTATGGAAGAAACGTTTTTAAATTTGAGTCCTTGGACTTAGCTAGGGCACTAAAAACGAATCTATGCTAGGGCTCTACGTGTTTTTTCTACATAACTCGAGTAAATCTTTTCCGATTTTCATAAATTTTTTAGACCCGTACGAAGAACGAAGTTCTTCGAAAAGGAGTCTTATGCGTTTACCGCGACGTTTGTAACCACCTCAATTTCGACCCGGGAGAAGGGGGGAAGCAGCGATCATGGTCCTAAGATGACGAATCAGCAATAAAAAAAATGTACGTCCGTCCGTCCGTCACCGCGATAACTTGAGTAAAACTCAACCGATTTTCAAAAACTTTTTTTCCCTGAAAGGTTATTGAAAAGCCTTTTTTGGGATTGAATCTGGGCACTGTCGGCCGAAGGGCCAATGAGCTAGGGCCGTTTAAAAGGTTTTTCGTCTTTTGTACATAACTCGAGTAAATCTATTTTGATTTTCAAACTTTTTTTTAGTTCGAAAGGCTTGGACATTCCGGGCATTTTATGGAAGAAACTTTTTTGAATTTTGCGCTTTTGGTCTTAGTCAAGGCCTTAAAACTGAATCTCTACTAGGGCCCAACGTGTTTTTTCTACATAAATCGGGTAAATCTTATCCGATTTTCAAAAACTTTTTTTTCCTGAAAGATAATCACCAAATTGATTACGGGATAGAATTTGGGCAAATTCGATATAAAACTTTCGAAGTTATGATCGAAAAAGTGGTCAAAAACGTGGTTTTTTGAAGGTTTGTGGAACTTTTTCACTTATATCTTTGCAAAATTAGAACGGAAATTGCTCTTCAAGAATTTGAATGAAAGATGTGGACATCAAAAATTCAAGAAAATTAAATTATTTAAATTCTGTTGAGTGGTTCGTCTGAAGAGTCTTCAGTGTGAGCCAACCTAACGCTACGCGACCACTTACGATATTTGGTGATTTTTCGTGAATATTTGTTTAATTATGAGGTACTTTTGTGCGGTTTTGCAGTGAAAATAGATTCAAACATTTTGTTCACGGGTCATGGGTCAGAGGCCTCTCCTAAGTGCTCTAGGTCGGTTCTAAGATCGGTCCTAGTGCAATTTTTTTTAAATTTTGAGATTTTTTTGAGGTTTTAGAGAGGTTTTTGCGCTGTTTCTTCGGACGGGTTTTTCAATATTGCCCTTTCGGCTATTTCCAATCCAATTTAATGTCGACGTAATTTCATGAACTTAAGAGTTAAGGCAACATTTCGAATCTTTTTGCAACATCTATTCTGTTTGCCACATAGTGAGCTGCGTCAGAACAGCTTGCGCTTTGAAATGGGCGACTGAACCCCTAGTCCTTAGCGTAGATCGATCTAGACAATATCTTTTCGAAAAATTCAAACATTTTGAAAACTAAGTGATAGAAGATCGGTATCGGTGGCAAACTTTTTCGTCTATGGGTCAGAGGCCTTTCCTAAGTGCTCTAGGTCGGTTATAATATCGGCGGTAGTACAAAAAACATTTTTTGAAAATATGTCTGCAAAAAAATTTTTTACTTTTTTTTAAACTATTTTAACTTTTTTTTATTTTGACGGTTGCTTGAATATTTGGATAAACTTTTACACCGTTTCTTCGGACGGGTTTTTCAATATTGCGCTTTCGGCAATTTCCAATCCAATTTCATGTCGACGTAATTTCATACACTTAAGAGTTAATGCAACATTTACTTTGATACGTTCGAATCTTTTTGCAACATCTATTCTGCTTGCTACACCTATTCTGATACGTACGGGTCCCCTGCATATGTTTTTTCTTCAAATTCAAAATTTTTGAAAAGTAAAAGCTTAGGCTAGGTACGCACGTAAATCTGCAATTACTTCGTGTTTGCCACATCTATTCTGATACGTACGGGTCCCCTGCATATGTTTTATACATAAATCGAGTAAATTCCATCCGGTTTTCGTGATTCTTTTTCTATTCGATAGGTAATGAAAGCCTTAAGAGCACCCAAGAAAAAATGTGAGCCCGGGTCGAGCCTAAAATGGCCGCTAATGTTAGGGTGGATCGATCTAGGCTATTTATTTTGGAAAAATTCAAATATTTTGAAAACTATAAGAGATAGAAGATCGGTGTCAAAGGAAAAATTGATTGGTTTCGGTGATACGCATGTCATGATGCCTCCCAGTATGGCCGCTAATATTAGCGTGGATCGATCTAGACAATATATCTTCGAAAAATTCAAACATTTTGAAAACTTTAAGTGATAGAAGATCGGTATCGGTGGCAAACTTTTTCGTCTATGGATCAGGCAGGGCAACCAGGTAATTCGGGTAGTAATTCGGGCCTCATGTAGATCGCGGAGGGTTACGCAAACCTGCCGCAATAGATAGAGTCACTTCGGCGAATCGCGCTAATTGGGCGTATCCCAATTCCGCGCCCATGGGGGCCGTGCGGTTAAAGCTTAGGCTAGGTACGCACGTAAATCTGCAATTACTTCGTGTTTGCCACATCTATTCTGATACGTACGGGTCCCCTGCATATGTTTTATACATAAATCGAGTAAATTCCATCCGATTTTCGTGATTCTTTTTCTATTCGATAGGTAATGAAAGCCTTAAGAGCACCTAAGAAAAAATGTGAGCCCGGGTCGAGCCTAAAATGGCCGCTAATGTTAGGGTGAATCGATCTAGGCTATTTATTTTGGAAAAATTCAAATATTTTGAAAACTATTAGAGATAGAAGATCGGTGTCAAAGGAAAAATTGATTGGTTTCGGAGATACGCATGTCATGATGCCTCACAGTATGGCCGCTAATATTAACGTAGATCGATCTAGACAATATATTTTCGAAAAATTCAAACATTTTGAAAACTTTAAGTGATAGAATATCGGTATCGGTGGCAAACTTTTTCGTCTATGGGTCAGAGGCCTTTTCTAAGTGCTCTAGGTCGGTTCTAATGTCGGTGGTAGTACAAAAAACATTTTTTGAAAATATGTCTGCAAAAAAATTTTTTACTTTTTTTTAAACTATTTTAACTTTTTTTATTTTGACGGTTGCTTGAATATTTGGATAAACTTTTACACCGTTTCTTCGGACGGGTTTTTCAATATTGCGCTTTCGGCAATTTCCAATCCAATTTCATGTCGACGCAATTTCATACACTTAAGAGTTAATGCAAAATTTCATCCATTTCAAATACATCGCCACAATAAAGCACCGCCACATCCGTTTCTAGTTCCTAACGATCGGTTCGCTCACATCAACATTGATTTGATTGGCCCACTTCCATCATCTGGCGAGTATAGGTAAACACTTACTTGTATTGATCGATTTACGAGATGGCCTGAGGCTTATTCGCTTCGTGACATAACTGCCGAAACGGTCGCAAAGACATTGGTGACAGAATGGATTTCTCGATTTGGAGTGCCAAAAATAGTGTCGACGGACCGCGGACGATAGTTTCAATCAGAATTGTTTCAATCATTCGTCAAACTGTTGGGAACGAAACATGTAATGACGACGGCATATCATCCACAGGCGAACGGTCTGATTGAAAATCTTCATCGTAAACTGAAGACAGCTATTATAAGCAAAAATAACCCTTCTTGGTCAACATCTCTACCTATTGTACTTTTAGGATTGAGATCAAATTTCAAAGAAGATATAAAAGCAACTCCGGCTGAAATGGTTTTTGGGACAGGGTTGCGCCTACCTGGTGATTTTGGTGAGCCCTACTACGTGCAAGACGATCTAAAAAATTGCGAATATGTTTTTGTTAAGGTAGGTGCCAAGAAGAATTTACAACCGGCTTCTAAAGGACCCTTTGAGGTCATACAACGTGGTGACAAATACTTCGTGGTCATGATTAAGAATAACAAGGAGAAGATCTCCATCGATCGAATCAAAGCGGCTTGGATCGATAAACAAGAAAATTCCAGAAATGTTAATGGAAATACGAAAATTGACCCCAAACAGCAGGCGATCTTACAGCCTCACAAAGGACAGTTTCATAAGAAGAAGAGAGTCCTATTCCACGATGAACCTCAAGTCATCACCGAAAACATTTTCAAGAGATCTGGTCGTGAAATTACGAAACCGCAACGTCTAGGTTGCGTCAAATAGCCAACTCAAGTTAAAATAACGTGAAAATTTCCAATTCAAATGGTAACGTACAAAATTTTTTTTTGTTAATTTGATATTTTTATTTTTT
This sequence comes from Pseudolycoriella hygida, assembly GCA_029228625.1. NCBI lineage: Eukaryota > Metazoa > Arthropoda > Insecta > Diptera > Sciaridae > Pseudolycoriella > Pseudolycoriella hygida. The sequence continues at coordinate 192,751,092 of CM055403.1, read as the reverse complement.
TTATATATATATATGATTTATGTATATTTTTTGTCGAATTTTCTGAAAATTTCCTAGAGGGGGTATAATGCGGCGGTTCATTATCTAATGAATTCACCACCATCATGAACTCCTGCAATATTCATTGGTCATTCGTCATTCCGACTCTAACCGTCGTGCGATACACATTGTTACGCGATTCTATCAGATATTTGAATTTAAGATTTTTTATGAAGTGAATATATTTGTTTAAATAATCTACGGAGTTTCATATTAGTTTCATCGTCCCTCAGTATCCAGCATACCGGGAAGCTTTCTGATCCGAAAGTGTGGACACCGGGAAATGTAGCCAGCCCGTGCGAGAAGAAAAATGAAAATTTTTCGTTAATTTAAAGCTTTAAAGTTAGTATGAGAAGCAATAGAAGGGAGGTTTAATTGACGGCGAAGTATAACTGACCGGGAAATAACGTTGACCGGGAAGTATAACTGACCGGCAAATAGAGCTGACAGGGAAATATAACTGACCGGGAAGGCGGGAAGTATAGCTGACCGAAAAATAAAACTGACGGGGAAGTATAGTTCATCGAGAAAACTGACCGGGAACTATAGGTCATCGACGTGTGTGGCGATTGTCGGTATCGTAGACTTTCTGATGAAGGTGGGAAATAACTTGAAAACAGGATATGGCGAGAAAATAGGAAATAACTTCAAACCAAAAAAAGTGAACTAATGATTGAAAAACGGGAAATGATCTGAAGTTTAAACAATTAAAAAACCGGAATGGTTGGGATTTTGGTCGAGATTTCAACGACTTTGTTGATAAAATTCCAAAAAAAATCTCGCTCGCTTCTCTCGTTATTATTAATGAAATATTGGTTAATATTTTACCGAAAATTCCAAAAAAAATCTCGCTCGCTTCTCTCGTTATTATTAATGAAATATTGGTTAATATTTTACCGAAAACTCAAAATATTTTGATTGAGAACGTCTTAGTTTAAAAAATTTCGATCGCTCCGCTCGCGATTTTTAAGCGTTCCTTTATACCTGCGGCGCTATAGGCACTGAAATCCTACTCATAATGAACCCTACAACTCAAAAATTCCGTAAGCTGTGATTAAGCAAAATCTTCGTCTTACCTACAGAACAAGCGGCGGCGCTAAACTCAAAGAACAAAATGAAGAAACTTCAGAAACATCAATATTGTTCGTCTGACATTTCGGTATCACAATTTTGGTTAATGTTTGAAATAAAATGTTTTAAAAATTTATGTGAATTTGTTTAATCGGGAATAATAATAATATAATAATCTACCTTACAACCCATGAAGGGTTAGAGGTTAGATCATTATTTACTAGTTTTCGCTGTTCTACTTTTGAGATCCTTTCATTACCGGAAAGTTTTACTGTGCCAGTGGTAAGCTGTGCGACAAAGCCAGTAACATCTATGAGATGTAACTAGAAGCGAAACTAGTAGGAGTAGAATACCGGTTGTCCCAACAATGCATTTTCCGGTAAGCAGTACGATGGCACTACACTCAACTTCACTTGACTTGAACGATTCAATCAGTTTTGGTTTTGTTTACAAGTCATACAATCGGTACAAATCCGTCTGCGGCTGAGTTTCGAACCAACGCACTGGCAACTCAATCTCGTAGTAGCAAGCAGACGTGTTAACCACTGCGCTATCAAGTTGTTAATCGGGAAATTTCAACTAAAATAGGGAAGTCTTAGCTTCATACATTAGGGAAATCACCAGCTGATTTTCGGTTCGGGGGGAAATTTGGCTCGGTTACCAGGAGGAAAACATTAATTCCAGGTCCGAGTATAACTGACCGGGAAATATGTTGTAGTAGTGGTTTTATAGTAATTCCAGTGGCCGATAAGTGTCCTTTCAATAGTCAAAATGCTTCTCAACTATGCCCAAATATGTGAAAATCGCTTATTCTACAATTAAAATGGATGTTTTGGGTAATAAAAATTAAATATATTTGGTTCCCATTTCTACAATGGAAGGAATACTTAATTGACCCAAAATCTTCCAAAGTCAATTTTAGTTGCATACATACGTTAATTTTACATCTTGTTATTGAAGAAATTTATTGTAGTGATTTCGATAAATACCAGATAAGTAAAATTGATTTGAGTTTAAATGCACTTTCGCTCGACTATGACGCGTTTATCTGTAAAAACCTCCACAAAAATGCAAAAAAATACGAATTTTTCAAATTATGGGGAAGGATCTACTCCGAATCAACTGAAACCATTTTTGGACTTTTTGTAAGTCCCTCTTTCCATTCCACATTCAATTTTTGGGAGCACTTTAGATAAAACTTTATCTTGGTTCAGTCGAACCGTGAGCGTCCTTGACTGACTTTTTGTGTATGAAGCGTTTTGTTTTAATTCCTCCACCACAAAGAGAACTTAATAGCATGAACCTGCTTCATCGTTTTTCACTTTCTCCTGTTGATTGATATCTGGAAAATGTCATGCCCGCTCACCATCACTAATACGGGTACGTCACTTCAATAAAAAGATTCATCCATAAGTTCATTATTGCCGAAAAAGAAACAATCGATTTGTAACTCGATTCGGCCATGCAACGCGAATTGTCGATGTTGCTGAATCCTGTAACAAGCTGAAAATTAAAAAACGGTATCTATTAAATATAGGAGAAATTTCGATATATTACGAAAACAGGGTTTGTTTGAAATAAACTCTCCAATTTTAAATTATGCCTTTTATTTTTTTATTCTTTAACCAACCGGTTTCAGGAACTATGTTCCCATCATCAGGGCTTGGTTCAAACTAAAAGTATATTGACACAACCTTAAGGAAATTTGAAAAATACATACATAAAGTCATCTCAAAATTGATACTGCAATTACGTACATCATACAACGGGTAACGAATTTTTTAACAGGTGACAACATGGTGAACAATGTTACAATTACGAGTACAATTACAAAACAACTTCATTTAGAGATCGGATAGGTTCATGTCAAGTGTAACGTTTTCCACATTTCAGTGTCGTCATACAATGTGCCATTCATTACAAGGCTCTCGAAATCGTCAATGTTGCGGTGTTCCGTTGTAGTCATATTTGTATGTTCATTCACAGTCAAAGAACTCGTCGTCATCCACTACAGTATGTGTCGAATCGTCTAAGCTTATGATGTTGTTGTCAATGGTTCTCTTCTTATCAAACAAGGTCAGGATAAGGGAATCGACATCTCCCTTAGATTCAATAGATTTAAATGAGAGTTCTTACGAATGTGGATTGCTTCATTATATACAATGTTCCATGGGCGTCTCACTTCTTCAACTAATTTTAGGGTCGTGATGTCGATTTCGTGATTAGTTTTAAACAAGTGTTTGCCCACAGCCGTCTTATTTTTCCAATTCTTGGAATTTACATGTTCAAAAAATCGAGTTATTAGTTGCCTGATTGTCATCCCATAATAATATCTACCACAGGTCTTACACTGTATCCGATATATACCAGACTTCTTAATGTCAGGGGGGACATCTTTCAACGAACCCAGCATGTGTCTGAGGGTATAGTCATTTCTATGGACTACCTGTGGTCGTATTCTCTGTATATTTTTTTCATTCCATCTGTGACACGGGGGTAATAGGCAAAACTCACTCGCTTTACAGGTTCTTCAGGCTTGTTATCTTTGAAAAACGTTGAGACGTTCTCAAGTGCCTTTTTTCTCTGGTGTTTGTTGATTATGTTCATCACAGCGCTTTCTTGGTAGCCATTGACTCTACCGATGTCGACAATTGTTTTGATTTCTTTATCAATTTTTTCTTTCGTCAAAGGGAGATTAACCATAAAATGTGCCATCGAATGGTACGCCGCCATCTTGTGCTTAAAATCATGGTTTGAGTCAGCTGTTATTAGTCTTTTTGTGCTCGATGGTTTACGGTATACGTCTATCGTCAAGGTGTTATCAACAATTTGTACAAGCGTGTTGAGGAAAGGGAGTTGGTTGTTAATTTGTCTTTCGATGGTAAATCTAACTGCGCCTTTGTCAATGGTATCCATCTTGTCTTCAAATAATTTTTTGACAACATCGAATTTTCTCCTGTTCAACACTACGAAAATATCATCCACGTATCTGTAATATATTCTAGGGAAATTCGGATCTGTTGACATATTGGTTTCAAAATCACTCATGAACAGTTCTGCTATAAAGCTGGACAATGAATTTCCAATACTCGTGCCTTTGGTTTGTTTATAATATGCGCCCCGAAATTGGAAGATGTTTCGCTTCATGCATAGGTGAGCTAGGTCCACATAAGCATTAACCATTTTTTCCTCAACATCATTTTTAATCAACCATTTTCTTAACAATTCCATAGAATATGGGATTGGAATGCTGGGGTACAATGAGGTGACGTCATAGGAACCTATTTCTTAGTCCCGGTTGAACAGGAGAAAATTCGATGTTGTCAAAAAATTATTTGAAGACAAGATGGATACCATTGACAAAGGCGCAGTTAGATTTACCATCGAAAGACAAATTAACAACCAGCTCCCTTTCCTCAACACGCTTGTACAAATTGTTGATAACACCTTGACGATAGACGTATACCGTAAACCATCGAGCACAA
>CM055403.1:192691794-192733026 GCA_029228625.1 Pseudolycoriella hygida | reverse complement strand
TTCTAGAGATTTGGTTCATCCTGCCTAATTATGGAAGTGGCCATATACCAGGATTGGGCCATATTTCCCCAAACCCCTGAAACACGTGTTCGCTTAAATTTTAATCTCTACAACTTCGCCTTTGGAACCAACTTTCTAGCTCTCATAGTTCTAGATATTTGGTTCATCCTGCCTAATTATGGAAGTGGCCATATACCAGGATTGGGCCATATTTCCCCAAATCCCTGAAACACGTGTTCGCTTAAATTTAATTCTCTATAACTTCGCTTTTGGAACCAACTTTCTAACTCTCATAGTTCTGAAGATCTGGTCATCCTGCCACAAATTGCCATAAAAAAGACCAAATTCTGGAAGTGGCCTATACCAGGATTGGGCCATATTTCCCCAAAACCCTGAAACACGTGTTCGCTTAAATTTAATTCTCTACAACTTCGCCTTTGGAACCAACTTTCTAACTCTTATAGTTCTGGAGATCTGGGTCATCCTGCCTAACTCTGGAAGTGGCCTATACCAGGATTGGGCCATATTTCCCCAAAACCCTGAAACACGTGTTCTCTTAAATTTAATTCTCTACAACTTCGCCTTTGGAACCAACTTTCTAACTCTCATAGTTCAGGAGATCTGGGTCATCCTGCCAAAAATTGCCACAAACAAACAAAGAGAAAGAAAGAAAGGTTTACCAAATTGGCTAGTTAAAAATATTCGATTTGAGTCCATTTCCATACAAAAGAGCAAAATTGTTTAATTCATATCTCCGGAACGACTGAACCGATTTTAATGAGTGAAGAGGCACTTCGGCCTAAAATTTCCCGTAGAATCCGGGAAAAATATTTTCCGGGGGTACGTCGCTCGGGGGGGAAGTCAAAAAGTTCCTGTATATATGTTCCTTAGTCTATGAAAAAATTTCTTGTGAATTTTTTGGCGTGTAAGATTTGCGTCACGGCCCCTTACTACCGTGGGGCCATGATAGGTATAGGTATAGGTACACTGAAAATAAAAGGAGCTGTTACTTTTGGTGTTTTGTTGCTTTGACTAGTTAGATTTGTCTATCTATGAATCTAACGAGTCAAAGCAACGATACACTAAAAGTAACAGCTCCTTTTATTTTCAGTGTATAAGCGAAAAAGTTTCACCGACTTTCGAAAACCCAATTCCCACAACTTTTTCGCTCATACCTTCGGAAGTTGTTTGCGATTTTTCCCATTTTCAATCCCAACTTTTCTTTTTCGATTTTACCTTCCATTGGAACAAAATTAAAAATTTACTCCTTATCAATTCGACTTCCTTCCTTCTGAGCAAGCATGCCTCATTCGGCGATTAGGAAAGAATTTGATTTGCGTCGTATTTTCAAAAAATTTACCAGTGGCAATCAATCAATCAATCAATACCAACTTTATGTTAAAAACCAGAATGTGAACTGAATTTTTTTGGGTCGGGTTTTGTTAGTTGAAGTCACCAAACCCGACCCGACCCGAAAAAATGAAAACAAATACCCGAACTGATAAAAAAAAGAAAACAAAAAACCCGACCCGAACCAACCCGTCAAATTGATTCGGGTTCGGGTTGGATTTTCTTCGAGTTTCGGGCGACCCGCACATCTCTACAGGGAAGACACAGGCCATAGTTTTTGCGAATGATACTCTGCGAATAATCTTACCTGAAATTAGCATTGATGGCACGGCTGTTGAATATTCGAGTTGTGTCTGCTAGGTGTAATAATGGACGCTAAGACGTACAATGCTCACGTAAATGACATTAGTGCAAAAGTATTCTCACGACTAAGAAGCCTCTGGCCCAACTACCATATACTGTACTTGTAAACTGCAAACCAGACTGATGGTAGTAAAATCCCTTAGTATTCCGTTGTTCACTTATAGCAGTCCGATTTACTCTACAAACCTTCATGCTAATTTTATCCAAGTGCTAGAGAGGATTTTCGCTGCTGCGTGTGCACAGTTTGTCTTTGCAATTAGAAGGTGGGATACGAGGGGCACCCTAAAAGTTTCGGGAATCGGCTATATCGGCTCGTGTAAGCTTTTCGCCAATTTACACAAAAATTAAATTGGTCTTTCCTGATTTAAAAATGATGATCAAAATGAAAATTGATCGTAGCAGTCAAAAGATACAACAATTCCAAAAAGTCATTGCAGAAAAAAAATGGGTTTATCACGTGAAAATTTTAGAGTCATGATTTTTTACGACTTTAAGTCCGGCTTGACTCCCAAATTGTGTATTGCAAAAAGCATTTGGAGATGAGGCCCCATCCAAGACCACTGTTTATCGGTGGTTCGCTGAGTTTGAATCGGGACGCACTTACCTCAGTGACGACTTTCGTGAAGATCGACCTTCCACAGCCATCACCGATGGAAACATTAACCATGTCCGGAACATGATTGAAGCCGATCGACATGTGACCTATGCTGAGATAGCTGCATCCCTTGGGATCGGGAAAAGTCAAATACAAACAATTTTACACGAACATTTACGCACACGGAACCTTTGTTCTCGGTGGATCCCACACAAATTGACAGACGACCAAAAGGAGGCTCGTGTGAAATGGTGCCGAGATTCTCTCAAAAAATTCGACAATGTGGCTTCTGATTCAGTATATAGCATCGTAACAGGTGACGAAAGTTGGATTTACAGCTATGATCCCCAAACAAAACAGCAATCCACCGTTTGGGTGTTTCAAAATGAAGATTTACCAACAAAGGTAATTCGCGCTCGAAGCGTCGCCAAGAAAATGGTCGCTACTTTCTTCAGGAAATGTGGTCATGTGGCTACTGTACCACTTGAGGTTCGTAAAACAATCAATTCAGAGTGGTATACTACGATTTGTTTGCCAAAAGTATTTGAAGAACTACGTGGAAAGAGTCGAAATCGCAAGATCGTCCTCCACCATGATAATGCAAGCTCCCACACAAGTGCTCTGACCACGACGTTCTCGGAGAAGGAAAAAATCAATTTGATGCTGCATCCACCCTACAGTCCCGACTTGGCACCGTGCGACTTTTATTTGTTTCCGAGTGTCAAGAATAAGTTGCGTGGGAAGCGATTTTTATCTGCGGAAGCTGCTGTCGAGGCATATGAACAAGAAGTGGCCCAAATCCCTACTTCCGAATGGACTCGATGTTTCGAAAACTGGTTTTTAAGGATGAAAAAGTGTATAGATTGTAATGGTGATTGTTTTGAGAAGCAATAAAATCGTTTTATAGCCGATTCCCGAAACTTTTACGGTGCCCCTCGTAGCAGAGCCTATTATTTGGGAACTTTTTTATACTTTTTTGGGAAATTTTGATTTCAATCCCTCACAACGCACATAACCGGTTGAAAACAATGCAATTGTGTTACATTATTTTTCAATTGCAATTTTATTTTATTTCAAGTTAAATATAAATCACAACAAAAACCCTTTTTAAAAGGGAAACGTGACGCAAGTCCTCGTCCCTTCTTCCAAAACAACTGATATCAATTTGGGTGACGCTTGCAGCTTCCGAACGCACCAAATTCTTTTGAAATATTTTCACTTGTGAGTAAAAAAATGCGTCACAAATGCCGGACCCGCCAATGTAATAATTTTAATACGCTTTCAGCTTTCATGCGCAAAAATTTGATTTACTGTACAAAAATACGCCATACATTCCATAAAGTCAAATTTTTGCATTGTGAAAGCTGAAAGAACAGAAAAACTATAACACTGGGGGGTTCGAAATTTGTGACGCATTTTTTTTTCAGAAGTGAAAGTATTTCAAAAGAATTTTGTGTGTTCCGAAGCTGCAAGCGTCACCCAAATTGATATCAGTTGTTTTGGAAGAAGGGACGAGGACTTGCGTCACATTTCCCTTTTAAAAAGGGTTTTTGTTGTGATATCAGTTGTTTTGGAAGAAGAGACGAGGGCTTGTGTCACGTTCCCCTTTTAAAAAGGGTTTTTGTTGTGATTGTAATGTTTTGCATTATTTTGAGCCGCCGCTGCCGCCGAACCAAAGCGCGGCGGCTAGTACTTACATTGGGGAAATGATTCCCTCAACTGCCTGTACAACATATCAAAAGTTTTTTTTTGAGCTTCCGCCGCCGCCAAACCGAAGCGCGGCGGCTACTACTTCCATGGGCGAAAATGATCCCCTCAACTTCCTCTACAACATATCAAAAGTTTTTTTTTAACCGCCTCCGTCGACAAACCGAATCGCGGCGGCTACTACTTCCATCGGCGAAAATGATCCCCTCAACTTTCTCTACAACATATCAAAAGTTTTTTTTAGCCGCCGCCGCCGCCAAACCGAAGCGCGGCGGCTACTACTTCCATGGGCGAAAATGATCCTCTCAACTTTCTGTACAACATATCAAAAGTTTTTTTTTGAGCCGCCGCTGCCGCCTAACCGAAGCGCAGCGGCTACTACTTCCATGGGCGAAAATGATCCCCCCAACTTCCTCTACAACATTTCTAAATTTTGGCGGTCACCCTGATACACTACACACCCAACCCAACAACTTTCCCTTTGACACCAAACCTCTATCTCGAACACACAACCATTGCCTCATACAAAATGTGCTATCATACACACTACACACACAAACACATACAGATGGGCTTTATATGGCGGCGCCTTCTAAGAGCCCTCGCGCCCAAACGAGGCCGGTACCCCCCCCCCCTTTTTTTTAAATCTCATATGACGTAGAATGGAAAAGTTATCGAGCCGTTTTCGAGCACGAGCCAAAAAAGTGGTTTTTCACGGTTTTTCATACAAATGGCCCAGGAACTAACTAACCCACTAACTAACTAACTAACGTAGGATGTTTGCATTAACTTTGGCTTCTATGAAACAGCCCTTTTTGTATAGGAAATGATCATTTTCTAAAGGTCGTATCTTCGGATCCCCCGAACCGATTTTAGAGTGAAAGACATTCGCCTTAGAATTTCCGTAGAATCCAGGAAAAATATTTTCCGGGGGGTACGTCGCAAGGGGGGGGGGAGTCAAAACTTAGCTGTATATATGGTTCCGAAGTCTACGAAAAAAAAAAATTCTGAATTTTTTGCTCGTGGGGACTTGCGTCACGGGCGCATTGCTACCGCGCGCCCATGATGAGATCAATGCATATGCGATCACAATCAGAAGAAGTAAAAAAAAAAAATCAGAAGATAAAGATTTTATTACAGAGGGTTTCGGTTGCAATTCAGAGAGGTAATTCGGCATGTATCCTGGCAACATTAGGGAAAAATAGAATAGATGACTTTTATTTATTGTAATGTTGTTGAAAAGATCGTTTTTTTACTGACTGCGCCAATGTGAGCATTCTTTTTTTTCGCTTAATATAATACAATAAAATTCATTTTGGAAAAAAAACTCAAATTAGTGCCAAAATGAAGGTATTGGAGCCTAATAAAAATTGAAATTTCAAAATAAAAATTTGGCTGAGCAGACAATTCAAAATTTCGAATTTTCAACTTGTCTTCATCATAAAGTTTACTTATTTTTACTTACAAATTATTATTTGGAAATTTTTTAATATTTTTTTGTTTGGAAATTTTGGGAAAGTTTAGTGAATTTTGGGAATTTGTTCCCAAATAATAGTAAGATAGAGTCGATGAGGCTGTGGCTCGGATCTTGGAATGTTCAATAATTGAGTTCTCAAAATTCCGTTCGCTGAGCCTTGTACAGAAGCTGGTTAACAAAGGTGCTCCCAAATACCTGATGAGGCGAATAAACCCATCAATGAGGTCAAACAAGCTAATTATTCCCTGCCAGTATAAGTAAGTATAAGTAAGTAAGTCAGTATAACAAATAATTCGCTTCGCTCTGGTCGCAAACTTTCACTCTACTTGGAATTCATTTTTTTCACAACGAGGGTTTCCACGACAAAACGTTCATTCAGTGTAGCGTGGGAGTGGTGAGGAAAAAACTGCTGTTTTCCGTCCTACTTTAAAACAGAAAAGCAGTTTTCTGAACCCTCGGAATGGAAAATATTGTACGAAACTCGGAAAAATATATGTTTTTCCTAGTTACGTAAATAACTATTACAATTGCATGTACCTGTGACTGTAAAGTCTCGTAGGAACTGCAACATAAAGTGAAACTTACGAGAGTTGGTAACATACACAGAAAACACAGCTTACCGACGTGATGGAAGCATGAACATGAACATCAATCGAATATTTAATAGAAGAGAGAAAACCGATGCGCATTTTGTATTTGTTTATCTGTTAACCAAAAGCCTACCTCACTATAAACAAAAACCTCTTTGCATTTATAGTGTTAGCTTAATAAAATAAAAAAAAATTCCCCGATCAGATATCAGCAGTTACTTCAGGTGAAGGCATTCGAAAAAAATGCTGATATATTTATAATAATTGTAATGATGACACGTTGATCTCAGAGTAGATTGATAAAAAAACTTTTGAAATCACAATGAGTCTCTCGAAATTGTGGGAAGCACCGAAAAAACTTCATATATGCGCAAACGTATACATCGTTTTTGTTATTGATAATAAAATTCATTCAGTAGAGTATCAACGACTGTGAAAAAGAGTCGTGTTTGTGTGGAATAGCATTTGTTTATATTATACACGCTTGTTATTTTAAAGCCTTGTTTAGTTTTTTCGTAGTAAAATAGACTGAAGACTTGTTTATGGGTTCATGTGTTGAATGATTATTTATTGAACGGCGAATATAATTCATTAAATGAGAATGACTTTGAGTAGCAGCGAAAGTTTCAAAACAAAAACTAGTGACCAAAGGGAAGACTACATTGGAAATAACAAAAAGTATTCAATCAGCGAGAACATTCAGAAAATTCGAATTATTGGAAATGGAAACAAAATATATACAACAACAAACTCGGGAACGATCGAAATAATTGGCAATTCAACCAACGTTCGAATCATGAACAATTGTGGAACGCTTGTCTACACAGGAAATAACGGAAAAATTCTTTTAGGCAGCGATTCGTTGGTCAAGTCAGTTAAATATGTCGGAAACAATGGCTCCATAAAACTGGTTCCTAACGATGAAATATTCGCGAAAAAAACTTTTAAAGTAATATCACCACCAATTTCATTAATGGCAGACCACTTAAATGTGAGATGGTGTCAGGATGAATTGGGAACTAATTTAAATAACATTTCATAAAGTAATATGGTAAATTAACAGAACCTAAACATTTAGCTTTCTTGAAACTGTGATTAGAAGATTATAAAGAAGAACCTAATACTTTTAATTTTTCGTAAATTACATATTTATTTAATAAAAATAAAGGACTGTAAGGAATTAATATAAGTCGTTTAATTCCTTTAGAAATATCATAGCAGCGCGATAGCAATGCATCAGTGACGCGTAAGACTTGGAATTTTCTCAAAAACGGCTCGATATCTTTTACAAATGAGATTCTCAAAAAATGGGGTCATCGGCCTCGTTCGGGAGCGTGGGCTTCTGAAATTTTAACAAATTACCAATTATAAACGTCCAAAGTTTGTTTGTTTATGTGGTTATTCGTCCTACAATTATTGATCATGAGCCGAACGAAACAAAACGTGAATTCTTACAAGCATGCAATCAATCTTAAAAACATAGAGCGTCGAATTTATTCTTCTGCATTCATATCATAGTATAATTGCTAGTCATTATACCTATAAACGTCCTTAATTTATTTAAAATAATTTTAATTAATAGCTAAACAAATAATCTTAGTTTTTTAATAAATTTAATACTCAATAATACGGTAAGTAACGAAACGTCAGTAAAAAGCTCATCCAAAAGCTAAATTAATGCTCAAAATTTTGTCAATAAATATAACCGCCTGATGATATGAGGTCCAACAGACATCGAAAATTCGCATGAAATAAACATACAGTCTTTCAATTCAAACGGCCGTCTTCCAATAAGTATATGAAAGATTTTCCAATTTGAATTAATTATTTCTTGCTCGCAAAGCACACGGATTTGGGCTCAGGTGTCCAATAGCAACAATAGCAGGTGATTGATTTTCTTTTCCACTGAATGTCTTCGGAGTTTTCGGCGTTTTTGGTGTACCTAAGTTTCCCGTACTGTGCGATATATTAAATTTACGCGGCGTGACATTGACCATCTGTTCTTTCAATTCGATAATCTTACTTTCTTGTTCCTTATTCACAATTTGGAGTTGAGAAATTTTCTAGAAATACAAAGAAAATTATGATATTTTCTACGAAACTCAATTTTAGGAAATGTACATCTTTCAGCTGTTCCATTTGCTTGCAACGTTTGGCTGATCCCCGTTTCGCAGAAAATTGAGCGCATTTTTCCGCTGTTTCTTTAGCAAAACGTTCGACGTTGTTCATTTTTTCATTGACTTCAAGAAGCTGAAAAGAAATAAAAAGTTGTACACGCGCTTCTGAAATTTAACAAATAGAATTTCCTAACTCTTATTTCTTTCTTCTTTCTTTGTTGATCTTTTAAGGAGATCTCGTAACGCAATTGGTATTTTTGGACTCTCTCTTGTCATTTAAGCATGTTACATTACACTGGGTAATTTCTTTGGATCTTTGAAATTCTTGAAGTTTTAAAAGAACATAAAACATTGGATTGTTCGCTCATTTCTATATTTAAATACGTACGGGGGTGTTTGCTTATGTTTTATTATAAATTTAATTTGGAGAATGCACGTTTCCACTATGATGCTGGATTGCAAACTCTTAAAATGCATTTTTTGGAAAAAGATGAAATTACAATTTATCATGGCCCCACGGTAGTAAGGGGCAGTGACGCAAGTCTTCAACGCCAAAAAATTCACAAGAAATTTTTTCGTAGACTACATGCGACTTACCCCCGGGAAAATATTTTAGGCTGAAGTGCTTTTTTACTCATTAAAATCGGTTCAGCCGATCCGGAGATACGAATTTTTGAAGTTACCATTTTTCTAGGGACAGAGCGAATTAATACAAATAGTACCAAGTATAACCACTAAGAATCATTTATTTTTGATATTTAAAAATAGTATATTACGGTGGATGCGGCGAAAAACATTCATTTCATGAGGGATCAATTTTGTGATACGAGCCGAACTCATGAGTATGTTTTTAAGCAACAAGCTTTGGAAAAACTGTTATTTTGACAAGTGTAGAGTTTGCATATCCGAGCCGAAAGCGCTTAGCTGTGTCACACGATCCAACACCAACAAAATTTGATGCCATGTGAACACTTAACTACAGTCACTTTTCCATTTTCACTTACAACACTATCACACGATCCTCTGCCCTTTTTTGCCAAATCCTTGTCCGACAACAGCGGTGATTTTCCAAATCTGTTAATACGAATTTGTGCCTGCAACGTTTATGTCTTTCTTGCTCAATATTTCCAGTACATGATAGTTGCTGAAATAGTTGTCGTAGTACAGTTTGTGGCCAGATGAGTCAAGTCTAGCAACCAAATGTAGGACGACACTGGCACAAAATCCAAAGGTTTCTACATCGGTTTTTGACAGTTGAGTGGTGCTTCCTTGGTACATAAAAAAATAGTATGGAAGCCCATCTTTGCCACACAAAACAAGTGTAGAGTTTGCATATCCGAGTCGAAGGCGAGGTATGCGACTAAACGTGTCAAAAAAAAGATTTTCTCAAAGCGAGTTGCTTAAAAACACACGAGTGATTTCGCGAGTACACAAAATAGATTCCGAATAAATGAGTGCTTTTCAATGCATACAACGTAAGTTATTTTTTGTCTATCTCCTCCGTAAAGCTGGTGCTACAAGTGTTATTACGAAAAACGTCACGCAAAACTTTAATTGTGACGATGTGATCGAATCAGAAAATTTTATCCTTTTGACAATATTGAGTTTGCTTTTTGATAATCCACGCTGAAAGACGCAAACTAGGGGGATCGATTTTCCGTTATTTTCGGACGGCTAAGGGAAGGGCCCCTAAAAATATTCAGATGTTTTACTTCAGCTAGAACAAAATCGGTGAAGTCATATTATTGAGCACCTAAAATTTTTTTCAACATTTTACATTTCCTTAATTGAGAAAAATTGGGAAAAATGAATTTAGGATGCAAACTGGGCAAACAATATTTTGTATGTAGTGTCAAAGCTCGCCGTCGTCGATTTTTCGACGAAAATTATAGCTTTCAACAATCATAACTTTTCAAAGTCAATGACAATGTGACCGTTCTTCATGTCATTTTGCAAGGTATTTCATGTAGTATTTTTCTAAAATAGTGGACATACAGTTCTCGAATGTATTCAAAGATCCCCACTTCCAAAATCTCCATTTTTTGCAACAAAAAGAAGAATGATGACAATATGAAACCGAAAAAAGTCGTCCAGATTCGATTAAAATGAAAATAAAAATGATAATTGTTATCAAACTCTGAAAATTTTGACATTTTACTTAACCCTTTCCGACAAAGTCCCCAAAACAATTTTCAAAAAACTACCAACAAAAATGCGGTTGGGTACGAACTACTCAGTCATGTCATGACATTCACTCTATTCTTTATTTTAAAAAATGGCTGGTTCCCTGAAACCAAATAATTTTTGTTATTTTCCTTGGTGACGATTTCAAGTGAAACACATTTAAAATCAAATGGAGCAATTTAATTCATCTACAAAGTTCTTTCTACAAGAACGTCTTGACAAACGATGGCAACATTTATCATTGAGATCACTTTTTTGGCGAAATTATTTCTGGTCTGCTCACGTCAATGTGTTTTTTGAGTGTCTTGTCCCCCCGCTTAGCTGTGTCACACGATCCAACACCAACAAAATTTGATGCCATGTGAACGCATTTGTTGTCTTGTCACTTAACTACACTCACTTTTCCATTTTCACTTACAACACTATCACACGATCCTCTGCCCTTTTTTGCCAAATCCTTGTCCGACAACAGCGGTGATTTTCCAAATCTGTTAACACGAATTTGTGCCTGCAACGTTTATGTCTTTCTTGCTCAGTATTTCCAGTACATGATAGTTGCTGAAATAGTTGTCGTAGTACAGTTTATGGTCAGGTGAGTCAAGTCTAGCAACCAAATGTAGGACGACACTGGCACAAAATCCAAAGGTTTCTACATCGGTTTTTGACAGTTGAGTGGTGCTTCCTTGGTACATAAAAAAATAGTATGGAAGTCCATCTTTGCCACACAAAACGTAAACTTTCAATCCCCATTGTATTGGTTTATCCTTTATATACTGTTTCATGATGAATCGTCCTTCGAATATGATTTGCTCATGTATGGAAACATTTTCGTCAACGTCGAACTGTAGTATACGATTTCGAATGGCATGAAGGACGGGTCGACCTTTGCAGAATTTATCTGTGCAGCTCGCGGGTTTCTCCAAGTTGTTCGAGACGTGCAGGTGGCTTCTGAGTTGGAAAAAGCGTTCACAGGTCATACTGGACTTAACAATCTCTAAGTTTAATTCCGGAGACCAGTACATTTGTGTATTTGAGCATGTGCAGACCGAAAAGTATTTTGATTTCATGTAAATTAGTTGGCTGGAAGTTTGACTTATTTTGTTGCTCAGCGTAAATGGTTGTGTGTGATGCAAATTTAACGAACAATTCGTTGTCGAAATATTTGGCAAAATATTCGAGTGGAGTTTTCTGGTGATTATCTGGCTCGGTGTCCGATTTCTTGCAAAACGGTGCAGTATTACATTTGAACGATCCTTTCGTCCACTTAATTTCCGATTTTGTATAGCACTCATCAGAATCAGGGTCATGTTCACATCCAAACTCTTCATCTTCCGACGAAAAATCGATTAGCTAAGGATTGATATCAACTAATTCATCGAGGTGCTCATAAGAACTTTCCTCTTCTTTGTCCAAAACAAAACATTCATCCGTGTCAACAAACAACAGATCGCAATTTGAATGTAAATTCTTATAAAATTCTGGCTCACACTTCTACCGCAATATTGATCCCGATTCATCACAAAAAATAATCACATCAACGTCAGAATATGAGATATGTCAACGTCAATGATTTGGTGAAATGTAAACATTGTTTTGAAATTATTTTTCATGAGCAATAATTTTGTTGATTTTTATTTGCTCAATGTTGTGTTGCTTGAGTTATGGAACCAAAAATAAACCACTTCTTATCAGAATTAGCTTTTTATTGTTTACCCTTGCATTCGGTCGTCTTACCGACCATAATCATGGCTATAACAATAAAAATTTTCAATAAGAAGGTGATGATTTTGAAGTTTCACTTCTCTAGCTTACGTTGTTTTTGAATATCACAACAATTCTCGATGAAATTAATATATGTTCCTGTTCCGCAGTTTATATCTGGGTTCTGTGTTGCAAATATTCTTGTTGACATTATTAATGTCATTCGTTATCAAAGCATCTGATGTTGATGGGTTTATGTAGGAAGTTGGTGCAGCAGAGTTTATAATCGGAGTTTTCGAATTATTTTTGATGATGTTGTAGAAGACCGGTGAAATGTGCTCTTCATCTGATTTAAAATTAATTGCTTCGTTGCCGTGCAAAATAATTTGATTCGCCTCATGAATTTTCAGGACACCCTTTTTCCTCACTCTTTTTAGAATCTCTTTTCCATCGTAATCAAACTCATGGTGGTTCGGGCCGGTTTCAAACACATGTTTCACTAGTGCCGTTTTTCTTGGATTCTTCTCCATGTTTTTAACATCGGATTTATGTGTTGCAATTCTGTCACATAAGCACCACGTGGTAAGCTAATTCTGATAAGAAGTGGTTTATTTTTGGTTCCATAACTCAAGCAACACAACATTGAGCAAATAAAAATAAACAAAATTATTGCTCACGAAAAATAATTTCAAAACAATGTTTACATTTCACCAAATCATTGACGTTGACATATCTCATATTCTGACGTTGATGTGATTATTTTTTGTGATGAATCGGGATCAATATTGCGGTAGAAGTGTGAGCCACGATACTGAAATTTCGAAATAGTTTTTCCACTGAAAATGTCTAGTCTAAATAAGAACAAATTGAAAATAATGAAAATCTGCCAAATCAAATGTTTCGACAAAAACTCGTTTCGACTTATTTCCATTCACTTTTAATTTTCTCTATTGCTGGGGGCCTCAAAGAATGTGTTAAAACGAAATTCAGAAAAAAACTTCCTAAATGATTTTTCGGCAGGTCCAATACACAAAGGTCAATATGGAAAGTCAAAATTTTACACAAATTCGAATTGCGCGACCACTAACAGACGTTTTAAAAAAAATTCAATCGCAGTTTCAGAATCCTGGGAGCATACTGAGTGGGTCTAGGACCCCCCACTTCGGAAATAAAAAAACATTTAAAAACGCTACACCAATTTCACCATTAACTGTTTTCATTCAATTGAAAAAAAATTATATTGGCGTTTTTTTTCGTTTAATCAACAAACTTGTAACGCAATGTAAACTTAGGAACCTCATACCACCATTTGAACGTATTCAGCAGGAACAGTAATTTAATTAAATGTTGGTGAGCGGCTATTAAAATGTTATCATTATTCTAAGCGATGTCCTTTAGACAAATAATTCAAATTGATCTTTAAATTCATTGGTTTTTACATCTTACAAAGTAAAAATAATCAAAAAAAATTCTAGGAATTATATTGTGATATATCATTAAAAAAAAAAGTCTCAATGAAGAAACGAACCACCAGCCTCCCGCGCTACCACCGAGCTAAGCGGACATACGTTTCAACACAAAAATTATGTTATATTACTTACACATGTAAATGAATATTTATGCCGTAGCGAAATATAAATATTATATATTATATATATATATATATATATATATATTATATTATATTTATTATTATATTTTCAACAAATTTTTAGGCTGAGAGTATGTTGAAAATAATGGAAGAGTTGAAGTAAAAAGCGAATAAACTCAATTATTCGATGTAAATTTCTAGTAATCTGTGACATGTGAATACTTCAACGAAATAATTTGTTCAAATAAAATGAAACGAACATTTGTAAGGCATGTTTTTTTGAATTACTACTAGAGGATCGATTATTTTTCGGTGACTTTAGAATAGCTTAGTGAGTGATATTTGCAATATTAACAAATTGAGACTATTGTACTGAATGTGGACACGTTTCAAACACTTCACTATTGTTCAGGATCATTGTAAAATTTTCCAAGAGCTTTTGGTTACAAATTTTGAATTTTTCCACAGAATTGCTGTTAATTGTGTGAATGTTACCATTTGAAAATATGTGGAAAAAGTGAACGTTTCCCGCAACTCCCAGACTGGCACAACAAATGTGGCCAATTTGCAAAAAATACAGCTCAGTACTTGAAAAAATAGAAAAAAAAGTACGTATATTTGAAAAAAAAAAAAAAAACAAAAAAATACGGATCACTTAATACGTCGAAGAAATTCTTTTTGAGCCTAAACGGCCGTACGTAAAATTCACGAAACATAAGTTTGGAAATGTATGTGAGAGGTTGGAATCGACGTAGTGCTAAAATTTTCAAAATTTCGCATATTGGTTGTGAAATAATGAGTTCAGACAACCACACCGTCGTGTGCTTATAAATTTACTTGTTATCAAGTTTCAGCTGTTTTCAAGGTTTTCCATACAAAAAATACACTGAAAACAGAGATAATGTCGATAATGTTGAAAACAGCATAACAAGTAAATTTAAAAGCACGTGTTTGTACTTGCTGAAAAGAGAACTTTTCCACACATTTGTATTTTCGAAAAACTTTTTCAAATATAGACGATATTAATGAACTGCCAAAGTTCAGTAGTATTTTTAATTGAAAAGTAGCATTTCCCGCAACTCCCAGCATAACAAAATAGCATTCATGCTTACTAAGAAAACTCGTTCATTACTCTGTTACGAATTGCATCGACTCGCCTGGCGGCTCGTCATGCAACTATACGAACTATACGTAAGACGGTAATGACTAGTTTTCTTAGCATGAAATCCACAATTTACGTATCAAGGGGAAGTGATTTTCTTGGCGAATATGGTATGCGCCAAAATACACTCTCCCCAAGTTACGTATTAATTTGCGAAAGATGATTTATATTCATTAACGGGTCGAAAATAACAATTTTCGCCCCTGTTCAGAATGTTCTGAACACTTGTATTTATTCTGTATAATTGGTAGAGTCAACAGAATTATTTTATCATATGTTTATTGTAATTAAGTGGATTACGTGGTTAGTAGTTTGAAAATTATTTTATTGTTCCGAGCTTTCGAAAACAAACAGTTTTCTTCATCAGGGACTCAATTGTAATGAGTTTTATCATATTTAATCCTTTTGTTATCAAACTAGATCAAGTTACATGTGTTGTAATGTATTGAATATGAAATGAGTTGGAATTAAATAGTCAAAGAGGAAACATCGTGTCTTTCAATTCACAATATCTAGGATCCAAAAAAATATCCGAGACACCCCAAGCAAGGCATGAAAAATTAGTTTCGCACCATAATATTACTATTCCCATATGGAAAAACGGGCACGGTGAAGCTTTTGGACCCAAAAGCTTTTGAGTAATATTAGATGCCAAAGAAATTAAAATTTTTCAATGATGAAAAATTAGTGTGTACGTGTGAAAAAAGTAGCGCAAACTTGGAACACAATTCCTCCGAGGATATTTGGACAGATAAATTTCCACAAACCTGGTAACCCATTAAGACTGATAGTGTCAACTGTCAACTCAGCGGTGTATAAAATTGCTAGATTTCTCGTAACAATCCTGAGAAAATCTTTCAAAGGAAAGTACAACATCAAAAACTACAAAGAATTCGTCAAAAAGATCCACAAAATGCACATCAGCGAAGATCACATCTTGGTGTCTTTTGATGTTGTCAACTGTTTAGGGAACATTCCAGTTGAATTGGCACTTGAAATGGTAGACAAAGATTTCCACCTGGTAGAACCACATACATGCATTGAAAAGGAAGACTTCATGAGAATGCTTAAAATTTGTCTCACAGAAGCCAACTATTTCGTGTATGATGACAAAATCTATAGGCAGAAACGAGGTATGTTCATGGGATCGTCATTGGCTCCAATTCTCGTAGAAAGAGTTGTCGAACACATTGTGGAAAAAACACTGGATGAATTACATATCCAGAACGACTTCTGGTTCACGTACCATCTCACCATCTCACATCCATGAAAAAAGAAATGATCCAAATCGACAAAGACAAACTGAATTCTTTCCACCAGCCAGTACAATTTACGGTGGAGGAACAAAAGAGTGACAATTCTATCAAATTTTTCGACACAACGGTGTACAACTGTGAGAGGAAAATCAAAACTAAACGGTTTCACAAGGCAATAGCATCGAACAGGCTATTAAACTTTTATTCTAAACATCCAAGAAACATGATTTTAAACACCGCAACGGCCTTTGTCAAGCGAGTTTTCACCATCAGCCAAAAGTCCTTTCATAAAGAGAACAAAGAAACGATTAAGAAAGTGTTCTAAAAGAACAATTTCCCAGAATCAATAATTGAAGAATTTATAGCAAAAATTCACAGTTCTTCCCAACGAAATGAGGCCGGAAACCTGATAAGCTACCCGTTCATTGACCAAACAACAATTGTCAACTCTAGGTCACCTAATGAGACTACACTTTTCGTCAACAATGAACCAGCCGAAAACCAAGTAGCCCAAATGGAACCGAACGCCAACTCAACAGCCCTCCCAGAGCACAAACAATTTGTTGGAATGACGTACATAGCCGGACTATCCGAAAATTTGAAAAAATCCATCAATCGAATAGTTCCAAACCTGAAAATTTCTCCGAAACCTGTCACAAAGGTAGGGGAAATTTTCACGGATGTTAAACAAAGACTGACAGCGGATCAACAATCGCTCGTGGTCTATAGATTGAGATGTAAGAATTGAAGAATTGTGGAAAGTTTTACATTGGCGAAAGCGAAACAACTTGGTGTCTATGTGATAGGATTTGTACACGTGTCGGACGTAAAGAACATGGCCAAAAATCCTAAGAAAACCGCATTTTTGAAACATGTTTGGGACACTGGACCGAACCACCATGAGTTGGATTTTGACAACAAAGAAATTTTGAAAAAAGTGAGGAAAAAAGGTGTCCTAAAAATACATGAAGCAAACCAAATTATTCTTCATGGAAATAAAACTGTAAACAAGTCGAATGCCACACATATTTTTCCGTCTTCTTCAACATCATTAACAACAACGCAAAACCTCTGAATGTAAACCCAGCCAAACCATACGCTTCATACTCCCTCCCAACAGCAAATGACACAACAACAAAAATAATAATATTCACATTCCAGAACCGAGATATAATCTACGGCCAAGAAAGTAGGATTTTTAATAGCCTTGGTAGGTAGTGGTCCTTTGTGAAATTATTAGCGTAAGTTGAATATAATATCTAAATCAAGAATGCGTTCTCTTGACTTTATAATTTATTGCTTGTAGCCATGATTATGATCAGTAACATGATCGAATGCAAGGGTGAGCAATAAACGTTTTTGAAGTCTATAGATGAAGCGTTTTAAATTTGGTGAAGATTATAAGCAACACAACACTTAGGTAATAATTGCGTCTCAACTAGCAACACAACAACATAGAAAAAAGCAAATATGTTTTTCCGAATGGCATTGAGGACTGAAAATAATGAAATATCATGTTTTATTTAAGAAAAATTTATCAGTTCACTCTACGTTCCTACATTTGTATAAATGTTTTCTCGTATTGACTCTGCATCAAACTTAAATGGGTAGGGGAAATTTAGACAATAATGGCTTGACGATCCCTGACTGGATGAAGAACCTATACTTGGAGAAAAAGCTGGTCTTCGACCACTAATAGTGAAGTGAATTGTGAATAGTGAATAGTGAATTGAATTCAGTAAAAATATAAAGTGATGAAATCTACCTTTTGTTTCAACTCCAAGTTTTCCATGGCATGTTCATTCTCCATTTTCACCATTCCCTGCAAAATTTCAATTTGTCTGTTCTTTTCCAATAGTTTTTCTTTCAACAGGCAATTCTCTGCGCTGATTTTTTCTTCATCCGAGAACATGTGATTTTTGTCATTTTTCTCGTTCGTCTCCATTTCTAGTTGGCTTAAAATATTAGCAATCAAAGCACTCGACACTATAGGATCATCTTCACACAGTAGCTTTTCTTCTGGCATTGGATTCGGTGGTTTTATCGATTCGTTATCATATTTCTCGAATTGTTCGCATCTGAATTTGTACGTCATGTTTTCTAATTTGATGCTTTTGTTCTCCTGTTGTAATTCCATTAATTGTTTGTCTTTCAAATCAAGCTCGATTCGGGCTAGTTCAATGCCGTTTGCAAATTCATCCAATACCGATTTCATATCACAAATGTAATTTTCTCGAGATTCGTACTTGTTTTTGATGTCGCTATACATTTCAAAGTATTTTCCGATGTTCTCTTCCAATTTATCGTTAAATAATTTGTTGACTGTTTCAATAGTTTCTTCTTCAGACGACATGAATTTTTCAAAAATCGTATCTCGCTCTTTCACTTCGCGCTCCAAAGCCAATGACGAATTTCGCAGTGCGGTCAGAACGGTTTTATATTCTTCAATGTCATCTTTCAATTGAGATATTTCTGCGGAAAGCTCCAGATTTTGGGTTTCCAGTGCAGATTTCAAATCACTTAACAAGTCCAATTCGTCTTTCAACAATTCAACATCTGTGTCGGATTTTCTGAGTCGTTCCATCAAAATATTGACTGTGGACCGAGTGTTGCTTAAAGTTATTTGGTAATGATACTTTTCCGTCATCAACTTTGAAGACTCTATCCTCGCTTCATTCACTTCAGTCTCAAAATCTTCACGGATTTTGTTGATATTTTCGATTTCCTGTTTCAATTTATTTTGAAGCTCTCGAATGATGTCCTCTTTTTCCTTCATCATTTCATTCACCGACGACAGCAGTGTCTTCAAATCCTGTTTCTCAAGTTCACATTGAATTATTTCTGATTCTGCAATCTTTTGACACTTGTCCATATCTGA
Organism: Pseudolycoriella hygida; assembly: GCA_029228625.1. Lineage (NCBI taxonomy): Eukaryota > Metazoa > Arthropoda > Insecta > Diptera > Sciaridae > Pseudolycoriella > Pseudolycoriella hygida. The sequence goes on along the minus strand of CM055403.1, from coordinate 192,714,055 downwards.
CTTCCAGAATTGTTTTTCTCGTTCAAGAGATTGCTCTGCGGATGTTTCCACGCTCTTGAGTTTCTGCTCGAATTGAATCTCAGAAATTCGAATTTTCTCTTCAATGACTTCATTATTTTTTTCCAATCTACTCTCAAACTCTGCCTTCAAATTAGCCACATTTTCCGCGTGCTCCTTAATGAGCTCAGATTTTTCCACAACAGCCACTGACTCGATTTCCTTGATTTTCATTGCATGTAATTCTTTCAGTGTAGCAATCTGTTGTTGGAATTTTTTAGACACTGATTTTAAGTCGTCGTTATACGAATCTCGTACCTCATCCCGAAGAGAGTCCATTTCAATATCTTTCCCAGCGAGTTCCTCCTGTAGCGCTTTATTGGCACTTTTAAAAAAGGACAATTCATCCAAAATACGAGTCATTTCCTTTTTCATAGCCGTAAATTCATTTGTAAGCTTCTGGTTTTTCTCAGTATAAGCGACCATATCATCTGCAGCGTGTTTCTTTATTTCAGCTATTTCAGCTAAGAGGTTCATGTTTTCAATCAAATGACCTTGATACTCACTTTCTAATTGATTTACCTTAAAGCCTTGATCTTCAACCTTCTTCCTTAGGCTTTGGGTTTCTTCGTCTAAGATTTTCCTATCTTTCTTGAATCCCTGAACTTGTACTTTCAACCCAACATTGCTGCTGCGAATACTCTCACATTTTCTTTCCAATTCTGTGTTTGTGGATATCAAGAAATCAATTTCCTTGTCATGATTTTGAAATATAGTTTTTATCTCGGCTTCCAAAACTTCTACCTTCTCAATCGACTTCTCGGTAATACTTTTTAACAGCTGATTTGCTTGTATCTCTTCCGCAATTTCTTTCTCAAGCTCATTAATCCGTATATCCTTAGTTTTGAGCAATTCCAAATTTAAATTATTCAAAATACCGAGTTCATGTGATTTTTGCTTCAGTTCTTCTATCAACTGTTCGTACTCGATCAATACTTCGGTTTTATTTTTTATTTCAACATTTGCTGCCTCCAAAGCTTCCTTGTCATGTTTCTCCTGATCATTGAAAAGAGTCTTAGCGGCTGATGATTTCTCTTTCGGAGTTAAGTCAGAGTGTTGCCGACTAAAACGAAGACGGCGGGGTAGTGATGGCTGTCAATTAGAAAGAGAAAATAAATTATATACTGGAATCTGCATTTTCATACAAAAAGCGCATGGTGAAGGGGGAAAATGTTTTCATTCGAAGGCACCCAATATATTTTAAGACCTGACGAGGAATGAAGTTTATAATTATTCGATTTGAGGGGAGGAGAATGGGGGAGCATCGATCAGGGTTCTTAGATGCCGTATCTGCCAAAAAAATAGTCGTCCGTCTGTAATGGGGATTGCAACCCGGTTTCAACCAAACGGTTTTTCGGTTAACCGGTCAATTTTCGTCATTAAAAAACCGCGGTTATTTGGTCTCAAAACCCGGTTTTTCGGTTTTTGAATTCTGGCATTTACATTTAAAAATACAATAGTGCATTACGTATGTGCTTCCAAATTATTGTTTTGACTCGCAGAAACATGTACCTATTATTGCGGTTTTTCTGCACATCTTTGTAAAACGCCGCACTTGTAAAAGACTTAGCTTTCTTTCGTACATTCGCCAGAACAGTATTGTCGGTATGTAAACAATCGAAAAAAATTTCGTAAAAATATTAATATGCCAATAATAAGTTGTATTAAATAATTAAATCGCCGCATTAAATAATAATTATTTATCATGAAAAATTTATCGATCGAAATATCATAACGTTTTCATAGAATATGTTCAGGAAAGTGTGAATGTTCTGATTGACAGCTGGTGCGAATACCGCGATAGTCAAATTTTGAACCGAAACTGCAATAAATTGTGTGGATCTTTTGGGGAGTTGCGGGAAACGTTCACTTTTTCCACATATTTTCAAATGATAACATTCACACAATGAACAGCAATTCTGTGGAAAAATTCGAAATTTGTAACCGCTTGGAAAATTTTACAATGATCCTGAACAATAGTGAAGTGTTTGAAACGTGTCCACATTCAATAAAATAGTCTCAATTTGTTAATATTGCAAATATCACCCACTAAGCTATTTAAAGTCACCGATAAATAATCGATCCTCTAGTAGTAATTCAAAAAACATGCCTTACAAATTTTCGTTTCATTTTATTTTAACAAACTATTTCGTTAAAGTATTTACATGTCACAGATTACTAGAAATTTACATCGAATAATTGAGTTTATTCGCTTTTTACTTCAACTCTTCCATTATTTTCAATATACTCTGAGCCAAAAATTAGTTGAAAAGTGAAACAATCATATTTATATTTCGCTACGGCATAAATATTCATTTACTTTAACTTACACATAAAAAAATGTTTAAATGTCAAGTATACGAAAAATATGATTTTCACATTTTTTCACATATTTTCACATAATTTTCAAATGAAACATTTGAGTCGTCATTAGGCTCAGAGTATGTTGAAAATAATGGAAGAGTTGAAGTAAAAAGCGAATAAACTCAATTATTCGATGTAAATTTCTAGTAATCTGTGACATGTAAATACTTTAACGAAATAATTTGTTCAAATAACATGAATCGAAAATTTGTAAGGCATGTTTTTTTGAATTACTACTAGAGGATCGATTATTTATCGGTGACTTTAGAATAGCTTAGTGGGTGATATTTGCAATATTAACAAATTGAGACTATTGCACTGAATGTGGACACATTTCAAACACTTCACTATTGTTCAGGATCATTGTAAAATTTTCCAAGAGCTTTTGGTTACAAATTTTGAATTTTTCCACAGAATTGCTGTTCATTGTTTGAATGTTACCATTTCAAAATATGTGGAAAAAGTGAACGTTTCCCGCAACTCCCGGCGTGCCACTTGCTACAAAACTGCTCCAACAGTTGGAATTTTTTTACAGCAAAAGACACGCCTAAAGATCCACACATTTTTTGTAGTTTCGGTTCAAAATGGGACTTTCGCGATTTTCGCATCAGCCTCATTTAAAGGCAAAGTTGTATTTAGCTTTGAAAGTTTGATGACATCACTGAAAAATAGTTTATTTCAGCTATTAAAACAACAACTTCTTATCTTTTTCTTCAGATCTGCATTATTATCTCGCTCACTACCTACAAAACAGAACGAAAACTAATTTGTCCAATATTATTCCGTACGAAATTTTCTTTCAAGAATGTAGAGATTCTTCAAAGGAATTTTTTGAAAGCATTTGTAGATTTAAGTTGTTTCTCCCATTTATTTCAGATGGTAAATGAGGGAAACACAAAAAAAAAAAAAAATCGTATACATTTACGCCGATTTGGTTGATAATGCGTAGAGCAATTGTCCGATAAGAATCACTGGTGAATCGTTAAGAGATTAATGACAGCTCTCACCAGAACGTTCAGAAGTCTGCTTTCGTTTTTGAAATTTTGACACGAAAGTATAAAAATTATCTCGAAAGTTATTTCTTTAGGTTTTACACGTTTTTAAAAATTTTTCCTAAAATAAACAGATTTACCAATTTACAACTGAAGAATTAATATAGGTTATTACTCGCTTACCACAATGTATAAGTAATCTTATATTTTTAATGTAAAAAAGGAAATAGGAAAAATTCTCGGTTAACCGCGCTTATTTGACGCAAAAAAAACCGAAACCGCGGTTATTGATTGTGGCTCCGGTATGCAATCTCTCTCCGTCAACATGACACTTTGAGTTAAATTAGACCGATTTTCAAAATCTTTTTATTCCCTGAGAGGTCATTGAAAAATCTTTTATGGGATTGAAGCTGAGCATTTCGGGCCAGGAGCTGCTTGAGTGGATTTAGGTGTTTTGTACATAACTCGAGTAAATCAACTCCGATTTTCTAAATTTTTTTCTATACGAACAGTCTGGGAATGTCCAACAATTTTTAGAATAAACTTTTTTGATTTCGGCTCCTAGGACTCAGCCAGGGCGCTAAAACTAAGCCCCAACGTATTTTTTCCCATATCCCATAAAAGACTTTTCGATTACCTTTCATAAAAAAAAGGATTTCAAAAATCGGTTAAGCTCTACTCGTTTTATCGTGTTGAGAAACGGACGGACAAATTTTTTGCAGATTTCTCTTATCTAAACCCTAAAACGAAAAACAAACCGACTTCCAAAACTTTTGAGTGTTTGCTTACCGTTCGAAACAGCCGCAGAGCGCTGTGTTTCGTTTTTTCTGCCGTAGTTTTGTGTTTCTCACTATCCGATGAAACAATCGACTCCTTTGACGGTTGCGTCCGTTTAATTTCTGCCTCTTTGGACAATTCCTTCATTAATTTCTTTATGGACTCTTTGCGATCGATTCGGTCGGAGTACGGTGAGTCTGTGACTGAAAAAAAAAATTTATTTATTTATCAAAACTCAGAAGAATAATAAACTACTAATTCAAAATATGAAAAAATGCAGTTGCAACAATACGAAAAAATCTAATGGTTCGTGCCCAACAACGAGTGATGATAGGTATGCCGCTCTACATGCAGTAAGCATTTCTTTTATAAATGTTTACCCCCTAGAGTAAAAAATCAGTTAGTCCAACAAAAATCGTAAATATGTTCGATGAACAGGCGGCTTCAATTACAATGGTCAGTGAAAATTGTTTACCCAAGATGCGTAAATCATGCTCAGACTTTGGTCATAACATGCGAATATGGTCTTTTGATATAACAATGCAACCACTAACTAAGCTGGAACAATAATAAATTATTATTAATGGTATTCGCATTTATTATAAGGACAAACATAAGATACTTGACAAGCAGATGATGTCTGAATGAAAGAAATGTGTAAGAAAAAGTTCGTGTATATGCAAGTCAACTGTTTAGATCTTAACTGAAATTAATTACATTCTGGTGTACGAGTTTAGAATGTACAACGTTTACGGAGGAAATATTTCTTGTATGATTCACAGTTAACGTCATCTGAATTTGCCTCTACGTTTTCTTCAGTTGAATTTATTGACGAATTGACGGTTAGAATATCATAGCTGTTTTTCTTTGTTGGTTTGATGCGGCAAAGTGTACACATAACAGTTATATCAGCCACGAGAATAACAAAAATTCTAAAACTGATAGATTACGTTATTAGTAACAACTACTCAGTGATGTATTTAATAACTCTACGCAGGCTTTATCATTTTCGCTTTAACATTAACGGGTAGGTTACGTAGTCGAAACCCCCGCCCCTAGGGGCTACGCAGGCCTTATCATTTTCGCGTGTTGTCTATTCAGAGAGCCAGAGCATATTTTTTTTCATTTTAAATAATGATGCGTAATGTTTCATGTCATTATATCACTTCGTTGATATTACCGCTAATAATAATAATAATAGTGGGCGAGAAAGTTACTATAAATCAAAATACTTTCTTTGCCGCAAAATTACTCCACTTCCTCCTTATACCATTTCCCCCGTATTCCACTTCCTCCGTTGAACGTATGCAACGTTCCCCGTATTCCACTTACCCCGTTTTCAACGTTCACCGCATTCCAAGTTCCCCGTATTCCAAGTTCGCCGTATTCAACTTTCCCCGAATTCTATTTCCCTGTATTCCACTTCCCCCGTATTCCAACCCCCTCCCCCCCCGTATTCCACTCCCCCGTATTCCACTTCCCCCGTATTCCACTTCCCCCGTATTCAACGTTCACCGTTTTTCACTTCCACCGTATTCCACTTCCCCCGTATTCCACGTTCACCGTATGCAAAGTTCACAGTATTCAACTTTCCCGTATTCCAAGTTCCCCGTTTCCACTTCCCCCCTGTTCCACGTTCACCGTATGCAACGTTCCCCGTATTCAACTTTCCCCGTATTCCAAGTTCCCCGTATACCACTTCCCCCCTGTTCCACGTTCACCGTATGCAACGTTCCCCGTATTCAACTTTCCCCGTATTCCACTTCCCCCCTGTTCCACGTTCACCGCATGCAACGTTCACCGTATTCCACGTTCACCGTATGCAACGTTCCCCGTATTCCACTTCCCCCGTATTCTACTTCCCCCGTATTCCACTTCCCTCATATACAACGTTCACCGTATTCCACCTACCCCGTATTCAACGTTCCCTGTATTTCAAGTATTCAGCGTTGCACTTGCTACGTATTCTACTCTGACACTTCCCCGACCAAATCTCTAAGACGACATTTTGACTGACTTTTGGCCGATTTTCAATTTTCACCCTTGACCCACAACTCCCTTATTTCAGAACAAAGTGCCACCCGGAACATGTTTTCTTGACGTTTCCCATCTTGACCATCCCCGACAACATATCAAAAATTAATTTTTCAGTAATTTTCGGGCAGCGGAGCGAATTTTTGTCCATTTTTGCCTCCTTTGACCGACCCTGGGCACCGAACCGCTCAACCGATTTCCTGCAACCCAATTCCGCTACCTTCACTGCCGAAACCTTTCATTTGACACCTCACTGGCCTCATTCCGGCAACTACCGGCCGAGATATTGGTTAATAAGTGCTCCAGCTCTGGACAAAATCGCCAAAGAACGACCTATATCTCGGGAATATGAAACTTTTTCACCCAACATTGTTCAGCAAATTTGTTGCCCCAAGCCTCCACTTTCGATTGGCACTCAAAAATTATCTCTACTTTGTCCAAGAGCAAAAGTTCCCTAACAACAAAGTGAGGAAACCCCAAAATTTTAACAGTGTTCGCTGTCTAGGTCCTCCGCATGAAGTCGGATCAAAAAGTTTTCTTCTAAAAAGTTGTAGGCCATCAAAAACTCTAAGTCTTTTCTTCCCCGACCAAATCTCTAACACAACATCTTGACTGACTTTCGGCCGATTTTCAATTTTCACCCTTTCTTGACCCATATCTTCATTATTTCAGAACAATTTCCCATCCTGGAACATGTTTTCTTGACGTTTTAGACCATCCCCGACAACATATAAAAAAATTTTTTTCAGTAATTTTCGGGCAGCGGAGCAAATTTTTGCCCATTTTTGCCTCCTTTGATCGACCCTGGGCACCGAACCGCTCAACCGATTTCCTTCAACCCAATTCCGCTACCTTCACACTGTCGAAACCTTTCATTTGACACTTCACTGGTCTCATTCCGGCAAAAAGTTTTAGGCCATCAAAAAATCTAAGACTTTTCTTCCCCGACCAAATCTCTAACACAACATCTTGACTGACTTTTGGCCGATTTTCAATTTTCACCCTTTCTTGACCCATAACTCCCTTATTTCAGAACAATATCCCACCCCGGAACATGTTTTCTCGACGTTTTGCACCATACCCGACAACATATCAAAAAGTATGCGATCGTGACAGACAGACTTATAAATAGACACATAAATAAATAGACACATAGATAAACAGACGGACATTAGACGTTTATTCTAATCTAATGATGAAAAAATCAGCGACCATTCAACGATTGTTTTTGGTACGCCAACCAGCTCTTATCCCACTAGTAATAAAGACAAAATGACGAAGAAATTAATCAACTACTCATGTGAAGCTTTTCAAAGTGTGCTAAAACTATTGATTGGAATGTCGAGATCGATGATCTGGACGAAAGAGCAGACTATCTGACTAAATTTTAAGCTATGTATAAATACGATTGTGAAAAAAGTGAAAGTTAAAAAGGACGAGAAGGAGTGGTATAATAATGGTTTGAAAAACCTACGTAAAATGAGGGATTCGTCATATGCAAAGGATGTGTTAACGGAAGAAATTGAAGACTGGAATTAGCACGATGACATTACAAAAAATTACTCGCGAAATGTGAAGAAATTCGTATCAAAGAAATAAATTATCTAAAGCTGCCAAAAACCCAATAAAAATGTGGAAAATCCTAAAAGAAATCATAAATGGTGTTAAGGCAGAATTGCCTCATATAATAGATTTCTGTGGTCAAATAATGAGTGAGAAAAAGGAAATCGCTGATTCGTTGAATAAATATTTCGTTGAAAGTGTTGTCGATATAAATAAAAGCATAACAACAATTTCGCTTAATTATAGATAATAATTGTTATTTGCGATTGCATGAACAATTTATATTTCAATAGTGAAAAATTCCATTTTAAAACAATATTGGACATTGAACGTGTATTAAGAAACATCAGTGCAAAAGGAGACTGCGATCATTTATCAAAAAAGTATTATTAGATGCTTTACCTATAATTGGAGCCTTTTTTGCAAATACAATAAACATATCGTTGGAGATCGGGGCAATCCCAAAGAAATGGAAACATTCAATCGTGAATCCTACTCAAAACATATGCAAATGACCCGTTACGTATCAGAATAGATGTGGCAAAAAGAGTTGATGTTACGAAAAGACTCGAGCGTATTTAAGTAAATATTGCCTTAATTCTTAAAAGTATGAAATTACATCCACATTAAATTGTATTGGAAATTGCCGATAGGGCAATATTGAAAAACCCGTCCGAAAAAACGGCGTAAAGAAGGCCTTCCGAAAGCACAAAATTGAAACCCGAGCGCTAGGATAAACTCGTTTTTAGTGCCCAGAATCAATTCCATAAAAGATATTTTGGTTATCTATCAGGGAAAAAAAAGTTTTCGAAAATCGTTCGAGTTTTACTCAAGTTATCACGATGACGGACGGACGGACATTTTTTTTATTGCTGATTCGTCATCTAAGGACCATGATCGATGCTCCCCCCTACTCCTCGGTCGAAATTGGGTTGGTTACAAACGTCGTGGTAAACGCATAAGACCCCTTTTCGAAGAACTTCGTACGGGTCTAAAAATCAGTGACACAAATAAATGTGAAGAACTGCGGCCAATAAACTCTATGCCTACGTATGAGAAAGTGTTAGAAGGAGTTGTGGAAGAGCAATGCGTTCATGGATGCGAACGACATTATTGTGAAAGAGCAACATGGATTTAGAAAATGTCACTCGTGTGAAACTGCCATCAATAATGTACTACTGGATTGGAGGTTGGAAATGGATAATGGTAAAGATGTCATCACAGTATTTCTCGATCTGAAAAGCGCATTTGAGACCATAATTAGGAACAGACTGTTACAAAAATTAGAAATGACTGGAGTAGAAGGGAGTGCATACAAATGTTTGAAAGATACATGAAAAACAGAACACAATCAACCACCTTCGATTCAGCGACATCAGAATCATTAGACATTGAAATTGGATTGCCTCAAGGCTCAAAATTATCAGCCGATTTGTTTCTTCTGTTCATTAACGATTTGAATCGCAACCTTCACAACCTGGAAACAGTTCGCGAATGGCAAAAAACTTTTGAACAAACTTTACCGACTCAAATTAGTATCCATGAGAGACACTACATCAACACTACATCGGAATATAGCAGCATTTTCTCATTTAGTAGTACCTACGGAAACAGAGGGCAATTCATTCGAACATCATTGAACTCAGAGAACGCGATCGTATGCGTCTTCTTGGTATTTGGTAACAAAAAAATTTCAGGTGCTCAACAATTAATCTCAAAGAGATTTGTATTTATTCTGAACAATTACACTTTTTCAGCAAACCAGTGATAGACGTTATCTGGCACCTCTGTAGATAATTTATATAAAACCAGAAACGAAGGGGTCTTGATAAGCAGTGGCTCGGAAAGGTGGTCACCATCGTTTTGAGATGTAAGATGTAAGTACTAACGAGATTCACAATTCACAGTTGAAATAATGATACTAATAGAGTGGAAATAGTGGCTATCCGCGATATCCTAATACCGGGAAATCGGTCGCCCAAAATCACGTATACCGAGATATTTTTGACACGACTGGAAAGAAAAATCAATGAGAAATCGGGAAATCAGAACCTATTTGAAAATTTTTCTTTGGTAATTGAAGAGATCATCTATGGAAGAAGAAGAAGAGTAGTAATCAATTTGTTTTATGTGTGCATATTTTCATCAAATTTCGAGTAAGAGAAATAACTAATGCGTGTCATTTGCGATTGGATTGACCCCGTAGACCTCATTGAGCAGTGTTGCGTTGAAGTCTTTTTGTATCATTTAAGATAAAACGTGAAAATTAGGTTGAAAAGTGTTTGTTTACATTGTAAACGCTGGTCGTCACGTCATATTTTACCCGCCGAACTATGAACAGTAAGTTAACTTCAAACCGAAGCCATCTATAACCGATATCTTTTATCGGCGCAATATTTAAAATTTTTTTGAAGTTTTCCGGTTGCTCATTAGCAGCCATATTGAACTTCAGCTGTCATAGTATTAGAGCATAGCAGTCTTAACTAGCCATCCGCCAAGCTTCTGGTGGGAATTTTGAATTAATTGATTTTTGGTACTTTCGAAAAGCGAGTAACTTATAGTTCGGTGTTGGGAGTGTACATAGTCCAGAGCTACAGAAACACAGTTCCGTGTTGGGAGTGTACATAGTCCAGAGCTATTCATTGAAAATTCGATTGGAGGAGACTTCGAAATCATTGGAGAAAGCTCTGCGTATGTGAACCCCGCGGCTTCGGATTTGGATTTCGATTGGATTCGCTTGTTCGAACATCGTTAACGGCGGGAAATTTAATTTAAGTTGTTCTTTGCGAACTACGTAGATCAAATGGAAAGTCACACTTGTAAGCGATCGTGCTCTGCTAAAGCGGCTGATAAAGGACATGTTTCTTGTTTTGGATGCTCGAAAGTATTCTATTTGAGCTGTTTCAACATTGCAATTAATAAGGTTAATCAAAAGTCGTTTTTTACAGCTGACTCTCTCGTTCAATTTATTTATAAACAATGTCAAGACGTATTTAAAATCCGTGCTGGGGCTAATAACGTACTCAACAAACTAAAACAAATGAACAATGCTCTATCTTATCTGAAAAAAAATAATTACGGCGAAGAGCTAGGAAGGATTATTGAAAAATTATCATCTTATGAAACACCTACCATTGCGCAACAACAAGACCACATCAACTTATCAGTCAATAGTTTCGTTGATAAAATAGATTCGTTGTTTGACTCTAAGCTATCCCTGTTAAGCGAATCGCTTCTTAGCGTTAGACAAGGAGAGGAAATCATCAAGAAACATACTCCGAACAATAATATTTCTTTTACAAACCGCATTGACTACAACTTGGGAAATCCATTAGACTGGTCGATTTCTTCACCAAAACAGCGTCCCTCGAACAATTTAGATGATTTGTTCTCGATGATACATTCCTTCGAAACTAATTCATTGGCTTCGTTTGACTCAATTTCAAGTTCCATAAAGACAAATACCGAGGCTAGCTATTGATAAGCTACTCAGTTTTAACAATCGATACCTAGCTTTTTTCAGAGAAGACTATATCAGCAAGTCAGCTGTTGTGGAAGCTATCAAATGTGATGACACACGCGGCTCTATCTACAAATGTGACGACATACTTGGCTCAATCAGCAAATGTGACGGAAAGCTAGATTCCATCGACAATAATGTGTGCAGTCTGAAAGAGGAATTCTCTAAGTACGTTCAAAGAATTGAAGGATTGCGTTTGCCTCGATCAGGCTTTAACAATTTGGAAGTTGACGACTTGGAAGAGGGACCTCAAAATATTTTGTCTACGACGGTTGAACCAAATTTGTTAAATCATGAAACCGGGCATGTGCTTAAGAATAAATTATCTGTGACGACAAGGAATTCTACTAATACTAATGACGACGTTAGCAGAACAGAAGTAGACAACACACATACTTTTTCTGATAAAATTATCGGCAGGAATAGTGTGCATCTCTTGGACAATAATGTTACGTCGGGTACTTTAAACAAACATTTCCACATCTCGCGATTCGATAATACTGTGACAGCGGACAATGCAATGGAATGCATCAGCCATAATGCCAATGTTGAAAGAAATCAGATAATAATACGTCGCCTTACTAAAAAAGGACAAGACATATCAGCACTTCGGCACGTACACTTACCGGTAATTGGAGACTGAATCGGAACGTGCAGAAATTGCAAGAAAATTAACAACAAACAACCTTCCTTGAATGTGGTCTTTTTCAAATGACAAACGCCAAAAACATATACAAAAACGTTCTTGACCTTGTTTACACCAACGTGCCAGAACTATTTGTCGTGACGAAAGCTGATCTATCCATTATTCCTGATACTTTGCCATGTGCTAATGCATTGTATGATTGAATGTGAACCGTCGCCGTACGCACCATCAACATCATCCGGGTCTATTTATTGCTTTAAGAAAGCACCATATCCCTTGATAAGGCAGGACCTTACGGAAACGACTTTGATGCATTACTTGCTGACAAAAGCTTGGTTGAAATGCTTGATGCAGAGCACCAGAACACCAGACTTTACGAAATCTTTGATCGACACATTTTTTTTTTCATTTCATTTTATTCATATCAATAGTAATATCTAATTAACATCATTTCATGTTTTTTATAAATCAAAACAAATCAAATTAAAAAGTCAAATTAACGTCATTTAAAGTTCCACTGTGATAGACACTTCGAAGGAACTTTAAGAAATCAAAAAAGAAAATCATTAATAAAATCATCCAACTACAACTAGGACTACAACTAATACTAATCTTAATTTTACCAATCCACATAAAGTTTTTCATATGTGTACTAAATGACTAAATTCGCGAAATCATACATCATACCAAACAACTAGGAAAAAAGAAAGAAATTTTTTTTTTTGAAAAATTTTGTAAGACTTATTCGTTCGTTTTCATTCCGGTCGCTGCTGAAACTTCCGGAATAATAGGCAAATTAGGATTGGACTTGCTGAAAAAAATTGGTACTAAAATGGCCGAAAAAACAGGAGAAAAACGTTCGACAATGTATCGACAACGTATTAGCATCGCTGTTCAAAAAGGTAATGCAGCGTCAATTTTGGGAACTATTCCACCATCAAAGGGTTTGAGCGAAATTTTTTATCTTTAATTATTGTAATCTTGATAAATAAAAATCTCAATTTCCGAAAAAAAAACTTATTCTATTAAATCATATTTTAAGAAGGCTAGGGCATTTAATATCACTGAAAAGCAAAAAAAAAAAAAAAAAGAAAAAACAAACAAAGAAGGAAATATTTACTTGAGAACAAAAGAAAGACTCCAATTCAGAGAAGAAAATAAAAAACCTGCAAAAGCTAGGGTAATTCATCGAAACAATTTAGCCCTCACTTACAACCAAGTGATTCTTCAACAAACGCTTGAATTCTACATATTTGACAGTACTCCTGATGGTTTTTGGCAATTCATTGAACAAGACCGGCCCAGCATAAGACACACTGCGCCTTCCAATTTTAGTTTTCAAAAAAGGAATAGACAATAGACCTTTGTTTCTCGTAAAATATGCATGTTTTGTCGTCATGAAATTGATGTTATGATGACGATGATCATTAACACACGAGTGTAAAAACATACAAATGTCTTTGATGTAAAGTTTTGAAGTAGGTAGGATATTTCGGCAAAATTTATTGAACAAATTGTTCGTGTTATACCTCAAAGGCAATTTAAATACTGATTTCAATGCCTTTCGTTGTAACACTTCAATAGTATCTATCACTGATATTGCCGCTCCTCCCCAAACACCTATACAGTAAGTCAACCGTGAATGAATCATTGAGAAGTATATCTTCTTTAACACACTTATGGGAAGAGAGAATCTCAGCTGTCTTAATATACCAACACAAGGAGCAATTTTGTGGCATAGGGTTGTGATATGTTCATTCCAATTCAAATATTGATCCAGAATGATGCCCAAATACTTAACAGATTGCACATTCCCAATCACAATTCCATTGTAAGAAATATCTGGGAAGTTTGCAACAACATTTTTGGGCGATCTGAAATGGACAATTTTGCATTTGTCCAGGTTCAAGGTCAGCTCAAGGTCAACTTAAAATATTCACACACTATCTTCAAATCCGATGACAAGGTATTTTTGTTTGCATTTAGACATAAGGAGGCAGTGAAAATGCTTGTATCGTCTGCAAACAAAAAAACGGATGATGCAAGCGGCATGGCAGTGCATTAAAGTCATTTATGAAGACTAAAAACAGAAGCGGTCCAAGAATACTCCCTTGCACAACACCATAAGTCATTTCTATCCTAGAGCTACAAAAGCCATTTATTGATACGTATTTATATCTATTTGACAGATAGCTGACCATAAGGTCAAGCGCTACTCCTCTTATCCCAGACTTTTCTAACTTTTTCAATAATAGGCCATGATTTACCGTATCGAAAGCTTTTGCTAGGTCAAGAAATAAACCTGATACCACTTTCTTATTCTCTATCTTAACTTTGATAAGTTCATACAGCGCAGTATTAGTTCCGCAAGCTGCACGGAAACCATATTGTTTTGAGTAGAAAAAATCATTAGCATTTAAAAAACTAACCATGTTATAACCATGTATATAAGCCTTTCAAAGATCTTATTTATCGTCGGTAAAACTGTTACAGGTCTGTAATTTACAACCACAGATTTATCACCACTTTTATATACAGGACTTATCCTTCCTATCTTCAACTTATCGGGATAAGTGCCGTCGCTAAGACAATTATTATAGATTTCACAAAGTATGTTTGAGATTGAGTTTACGCAAAGTTTTAATGAAACAGCGGAAATATCATCGTAACCTGGTGCCTTGTTGTTATTTAAATTCAAAATCAAATCTTCAATATCCTGAACACCTACAGCCATTAACATCAATGATGAGGAGTTTCCATACCTTGTCACCTGATTATTCAGATTTATTTGATTTTGCGGATGCACTGTACTATTTTCCTTATCTTTCTGGACGGTCTTAGCCAGTTTCTCACCGATCGTGGAATAATGATCATTAAAAACCTGAGGTACATTCTCTTTTTGCACCATAGAACCATCCGCTCTTTTCAAATTGAGGTCTAAGGTCTTTGCATGACCCTTCCCTAGTATGGAGTTTATTATTCTCCACGTTTTCGCTGTATCACTACAATCATTGAACAAATCTTCGTAATATTTGAGCTGGTAATGTTTTTGGAATCTATTTATCGTTATATTCATAGCGTCTATCCTATCCTTAAGAATTTTAGTGTTCACATTCCCATGTCTTTTTTTCTTTTTGAGTTTCTTCCATAGAGAATTTTTTTGATTTATTAGGCCTTCATGTAAGGAAGATTGGTAAATGATCTTTTAACTTTACGCCTTTTGATGGCTGTGTTCTCTTCAATGGCCTTATTAAATTTCATGACAAAATATTCATAACTGTCATTAACATTTGCATAATTAGGTCTGTTTAAATGATCAAAGGCAAGATTTAGCTGTCTATTCACTGATATATGATCAATAACTTTTTTTTCAACAAAGCGATATTTGGCATTATTATGACGGAAGCTGAGCTGAGACACTATTGAATTATGATCGATAAAATCATGCTCAATTGTGGAATTATGAATCAATATATTTTAAGGGCTCTTAATCGCTATGTGATCAATAATAGTCTTCGATACTGGACGCGATACTAAATTATTTGTTACTAAGTAACTTGAACTCCGCAATAAGTTAGAGTATTTGTTCAGATTAAGATTTACATTGTTTGATGACAACTTGGACAGATCAAAATTAAAATCACCTGCCAGTATACTAAAAGTATGATCATTGTCGAGTACCTTTTCCACATGTTCTAGAAAACTTTTAGAGTTTGAGGCGGTCTATAATAGGACAGCAATACAACATCACCAAATTCGGCGTCTTTCAATCTCATTTTTAGGGAGATGAAGAAAAACGAGGATGAAACACATTCCTAAAGCTACTCTTCGAATGACGAACCATCCTGTGTGGTATAATGCTAAGCTAATCAATCTTAAAAACAGGAGAAATCGAGCGTCCCGTAAATGGATCCACCAAGATTTTCAACTGAAAACGAAGCAAAATTCAAAGATGCGAAAAGTGAATTTGAATCTTATCAAAATGAACTCTACAACACATACTTAGCCAGCTTAACATCCAATTTCAAAAAACAAAAACAAAAATTCTGGAACTTCATCAACTCCAAATACAAAACGAAAACATTAGCAGGGAAAATGTTTTATGGGTCAGAGCAAGCGGAAAACGACGGAGATCAATCCAACCTATTTGATAAATTCTTTGCTTCTGTGATGTTGAAAATGAAAACGAAACCGACGATGACTATGCTCTTATTACACATATTAACAAGCGAAATGACCAGGGCTATCTACATATCGTTGCCACACCAGACGTAGTTCGTCAAGTACTTAACTGTATAGACCTCAGCAAGGGTGTTAGCCCAGACAAAATATCGCCAGTATTTCTTCGTCAGCGTGCGGATCTCTTAGATATATTCGAAATCATTAGCAGAAATGCATTACCCCGATTCATGGAAAATTGGTCATGTAACGTCTATCTACAAATCTAGACGGAAATCGGATATATCAAACTATCGCGGTGTCTGTGTCTCACCGAATTTGGCAAAAGTTTTCGAAATAATTATTTTCAATCAATTAAAATTTAACATTTTCTCGAACTCAACAGCGAATCAGCATGGTTTCTTTCCTGGGAGAAGAGTAGAGTCCAACTTGATGGAACTTTAAATCATGGTTCGACAATGACTGCCAGACAGACATCTTTTACGCGGACATTCGAGAAGCATTTGACGTCATAAAGACTACCCCGCTAATCTCAAAATTATCTGTCGATAAATATCACCTGAGTAACTCGCTGCTGTTAAGGTTCAAGTCATACTTCAAAAATCGCAAGCACATAGTTAAAGTGAACGCCACTAAATCAGATATGATTGTAGTTCACTCCGCTGGGCGTAGGTCAAGGATCAATTTTAGGACCACTAAACTTTTTGGTTTACTTTAACGACTCTGATGGCAGATCTGATATTACAAAAGACATACATTTAGCTGACGACAAAAAAATAGTGCATAACCGAATATCATCACTTAATGACACTTATATACTACAGCCATCAATAAATGATTTTGTTGAATGGTGTAGTAAAAATGGATTCGAGCTAAATGACGATAAGTGCAAAATCATGTCAGTTTCACGGAAACAATGCCCAATATTAGCAGAATATTTTACGCCAACACAGACAGATATGTTGACAAAACGACTCAATATTTGGAAAATTTGGTGTTTGCAAGTGTCTTTGTTTAGGTGCTTTCTTTCCACTAGATAAAAGAAGCCAGAAATCTCCATGCCCGGTGATTAATTTATTGATTGTAAATTTTGATATGTTTAAAAGCTTAAAGATTTTTTATTTCTTGTTCACAGAAACTTAATTTTCATTTCCTGACTGCACATCTCATTGAACGACCCATTATTTGACAACATGATGTGATACCTTAATTTACATGCTCTCTTTTTTACTTTTAACGACTCCAGTCCTTTTGGTTTAGGTTGACGTACACGATGCTAAAGTCAATTAGTGTACTTTGATCGCTTATTATTATTTTCATTTTTTGACTTCGGGAAATTACAATTTTCGTTGTTCTCGTAATGAAAATTCGGCGCGGGCAACAATTCTCGCACAGGGTTGAATTTTTATATTTTCATCCCTTATAATCCTAATAACTAATACATTGACTTAAAACATATTTCTTTTATTAGATTTGATCTCAGTAATTTACATTTTTAGAGGTGGGGTTTAAATTCAATTGAAAAGCAGTTCAGATTTAGATTCTTGCAGCTGGGTGGGAAAATACTTAATGTTTGATTTTAAAACCCTAAATTTATGAAAAGAAAAATCTTACTACGTCCTCAAGCATTTCTTATGTATTATATAGTTGAAGTATACAACAGCCACGAGCAATGTTGAATTGTAGGACGAAATACATTTTTGTCCACCGATTTTATCGCGTTTTGTATACAATTTCCACACAATTTTACAATCAAAATTGAACATCTGCTACTTCTTAGATAATTTACTGAATAATTTTTTATAGCAAATACAGCAGTTCAGTCCTCAATAGTATCGCAATTTGATATACGCAGTCGCACGTGTATCATCAACATTTTTTGTCGTTTCTCTTAGTCAAGAAAGAGATTGCCTGAGAACACATTAAATACCGCCGTGTAAGACCGTAACAAAAATATTTCTCAATGCGTAGTTGTTTCCCTTTCAATATTCTTATGAGTATTTTCATTTGCTTATTTTTTTCATATATTCATTTTATTGTTTGATAAAAATAGGGTCTTTTTATTCTGGGTCTCTGAACTCACCGAAGGGTAACAAAATTGGAAGGACAGCTTCTTTATTTTGAATAAAATATTTGTATTTGGTTTTCAAAGTGAGAGTAACTGGTAACATAAATATGTTATGTATTCAATTTCCTGTTGCATACATGGTATATACCATGCATAGTCACCAATCGTGTACATTATTATTCACGTAAAATATTCGAAGCGTAACTGAAGTCTGTGACTTTAACTTTAGATTTATCTGCTTCGAAATTCCGGAAAGGAAAAAAAATGTGGTTTGAAAATTTTATTTTTACGAGTGGGGAGTTTGCAGGAAGCGCGGGATGCAGCCGTATGAGTTCAAACCATATTGGAATATACTATGACAAGATAGTTTCAAAACGAAAATTTAATCGTATAGTAAGGAACGACCACAAATGACGTCCGTCTACACAGCCGATTCAACTTAGAGACTCCTAGAAGAAGTTCCCCACAAAAATGTTCTCAGATTGAGGTATACAAGTAATGTAAAGTCGAATCATACCTTTGATGATGTGCGCGTAGCGTACGAAACCGGTCAGGAAATTTTGTAATGTTTGGGTACAATTTAAAATAAATAGAAACGCTTGATTCAACTCATTTGCCTTTATTAATGTAAAGTTGCTAAATTTATGTAAATTACTTTTACAGATTTAAAACTATATTTGTTTAGTAGAATTAAAAAGTAGGTCTCCTTTCCTTTTCAACTTACAACAGTTCAATAGAAGCTTTCAATATAAAATAAAGAGTAAGTAGAAACATTTCTGTTTTGTAATCTTAAGAACTTTCCGATAGTACCTTTAAATGTGAGATTCCTTTCCAAAAATTTAATTGCGCCAAAGGATTTTAATGTGAAATTATAAAAAAACTCGAACGTATCTAAGTAAATATTGCCTTAACTCGTAAGTATATGAAATTACCACTGGAAATTGACACAAATTACGTATGAGGTAGCTTAACGTACTAGATGTGAGATGAGGCAACACATCGTGTGCGTTAAAGCGTTAAACTACCAGCATACGTAACGTGTATGAAACAAAGTTTTTTTCATGCTTCCGGGCCAAAATCGAAGGAAATTTTATAAATTTTATCTCGATTTTGGACCTCTGCATGAAAAATTTTTTGTGTGTCTGTTTTGGACGACTGATTTTAGGCAATTTCACGTGTTGTAGACCGAGCAGAGCGAACAGAGACACAAATAACTATTGTAATTGACCGACAAAAAACGAGCTTTTCCCTGCGTGTTTCCACTTGCGAAAATTTGTCGAAATTTTAATTATTTAAAAAAAATATATAAAATTTTATCACACAAATGCGTAAAAAAAGTTTGACGCACTAGTGCGAAAAGTGACCTCATGCAAAACCAAAATGATTTAAAAAATGTGCATATTTTTGTTATTTAGACCTCAAAATGAAAAACCTACTCCCGGCTGCTTAATTCCAGCCACATTTTACGACAATCTATGAACAATCTTATAAAAGCTAATAAACTGACATTTGGTTTACGTCGATCTAAATTGACATTTCGTATACGATTCAAATGTCACTTTAGGTCGTCATAAACCAAATGTCAGTTTATTAGCTTTTATAAGATTTTGCGTAGAACGTCGTAAAATGTGGCTGGAATTACCGCCCGGATCATAATGCGGTTGGTTACAAACGTCGTTCATGGTAAACCCAGTAGACCCCTTTTACTTAAATAGGCTATGTATTATGAGGTTCACTTCAAGTCTTCAGTTTTTCTACCCTACTATTCCTACTATCTTCTACTCCATAATTTATTTTGCTGTTTTTCAACCGAATCGTCTAATATTTGCCTCGAAATCGGCAATAAAGCAATACATAATTAGTTCAAAAAATTATACAATCCGAAGAAAAACTGAATACAACGAAACATGTAACCGAATTCTCTCTCACACTACATTATTATAAAATTATCTACTGTCAGTTGAGAGTAAAACTTTTTTGTGTATCGAAAATAATGTGAAATAACGCATTTTAATACCTGCAATTTCGTTAAATCTCTTAAGTTTAGCCTTCGAAAACGACATTTCAAACAGTTTATTAATATTTCATCAAATATATTTAAACAAGAACAAAAGTCAACTGATTTAAAGTTTTTTATTTAAACAAACAATTGATTTTCAAATATCATTTCAAATGTCCCACAAATTATGAAACGATTCAAAAACTTAAGCAAACAAGGAAAACTAGATCAAACGAAAAAGCAACAAAAAATATTAAACTTTATTTTAACTAACGCGCGCGGAAACGCTCAAATTCTAGACGCGTTGATGACGATCTTACTTACGACACAAACAAAACTATAATGTTAACAGAATTGGAGGGATGCTTTAAAGACCCCTGCATATTGCTGAAGAGGTCGTTATATAAATATACATTGAAATTATAGCCTATGACACACTTGCATATACGCATTCGAAATACCTATAAACAACTATGAGTGTATGATGTACACATGAGTGTGAACAACGGATTCATATATACCCCATCCAGCTGCATTTTTTTCAGTTCGCAAGTAAATTGATGTTTAAATGAAGGGGAAGTGTTTTACCGGTGTTCTCTGACGTTGTATAATTCTTGTGCTGTCTTCGTATTTTGAATTTCGACCCTTTAAATAAAATCAACTGTTTACTACAGGAGAAGAGTTGAAGTTATGCTGAATGCTGTAATCCTACGAGTCGAAATAAATATTCGGAAGCACTCAAATTTCTTAAATTTCATGCATCTTTCGGAAACTACTCGATTCTCGATAAAACATTCGTCCAATAAAGCCGCCTATACATTCTCAATAAAAATGAAAGAACTCGAATCAAATTTCGATACGAAACAAAAATTTAACTGACAACAAAAGTCATTTCATCGAAACATCAATGAATTGGCACGCAGCAACTTTGATTCGTTTGTTACAATGTTATTTAGAGTGAAAATAATAAAAATTGATGTTTCAACCCAATTGTGCACTTTTTTCAATGAAAAAAGGTATCCTGGCTGGAGAAAAACCTTATGTGACTAAACAGGATCATGTACATTAATGTTCTATATACAAGACATGCTGAAAGAAGTTCAAAAAGAGATTTGTTGCTGTTAGATTACACGTTGAGTTTTCTTGCGTTTGACTCGAAGGGGGTCATACACAAATTACGTACGCACTTTGGGGGGGGGGGGGTTCAAAATTCGTACGGAAGCGTACGCGAGCACGATTGTACGTACGCAGAAAAAAAAATTAATTTTGATTAGTTTTATCGATTTCGAATTAACAAATCGTTGCAAAAGTGCGACCGAAACGTATCGCCGCTCTTCGAGCCAACGAACTGTTGGCAATCATAGCTCGAGACGACGTAGAGGAAGCCGACTGGTTGAATATAGATGACGTGGAACATTCCAAGGATTCGATTTCAGAAATTAAAAAGAAACAGTATGAAATGAAAAAAGTGCCTGTCATTTCTATATGACACAGGCATGGACGAACGAATAAAGGGATTTTTCAAAATATATTCTTTTAATGACGGGGGGGGGGAAGGGGAGGGGGTATGGAAAATCGTACGTACACGACAGGGGGGGTACTCAAAATTAGTACGGAAGCGATGGGGGGGAGGGGGTCAAAAACATCAAAAAAACTGCGTACGTAATTTGTGTCAGTTGAGAGTAAAACTTGAGTTAGTTAGTTAGTTAAGTTAGTTAGTGGGTTAGTTAATTAGTTTTTTTTTTTAATTAAATTTTATTATAATAAAATTTACAACTTTCAATAAACATAGATGTTGCGGCAGAAAGCTTGTACAGTAATACTTTAAAAAAGTTTTTTTTTAAATACAAAATAAATTAAACTAGTAAATACCCCCGCCCCTAGGGGCCACGCAGGCTTTATCATTTTCGCTTTAAAATTAAAGGGTAGGTTACGTAGTCGAAACCCCCGCCCCTAGGGGCTACGCAGGCTTTATCATTTTCGCGTGTTGTCTATTCAGAGAGCCATATTTTTTTTCGTTTTAAATAATGATGCGTAATGTTTCAACCTCCCCCGTACTCCA
>CM055403.1:192656294-192691294 GCA_029228625.1 Pseudolycoriella hygida | reverse complement strand
GACGTCGAACTGATGATTGTCGTTCCTTTGACTTTCGTTGGGTTGATTTTCGTGAGCGGAATTCTTTCAGCTATACAAAGCTATTTTACTCGTCCGATTAGACAGCCTCAAATTGATACAGTTAAAGATCTTTATAACTCTAAACTTTTAATTTGCAATGTGTTCGAAGATTGGACAAATTCGTCAATTGAAGCACTTACTAGTCAAATCGAAGATGGAGACTGGGTCAGCAGATTTGAACTATATCCAAGCAGGGAGTTGTTTACTCAAATAGACTATTTTACTGTACCAACGACAATAGCTTTCGTGGAAGAGGTAAGCATTGCAAAATCTCTGGTTTATGTTCAGAAACGATTGAACATAGCAACAGGCTACCACGTTTCGCAAATTCGTATGTCCACGAGAGCAAATGTGTATGAAGTAAATAAGGACTTTCCATTCATTAATCACTTCAATCAAATCATTTATTGGACATCTGAATCGGGACTCTACGAGTTTTGGAAGAGAAATCGCTATTCTATCAGAGAGAATTTATTGGTTCAACGGAATAAGAATTCCAATATTACTAGAAATCGCGTTCAGATTGACAACGACAGCTCTGTTGTATCGACGTTCATAGTATGGGGTTGGACTGCCAGCACGATTGTATTTGTCGCAGAAATAGTTTGGTCTCGAGTTTGGAACAAATTGAGATTTGCTCGTAACAAAATGCGTGTTATGTCGTGGATATTTTCAGTAAAATAATCTGATGCGATCCTGACATGTGAAAGTCTCACTGATTTAAGAGTTAATAGTTTATTACATACTTGGGAGAGTAAGTGAGCCATGATAGCACGACGTTGAATGTGTGCGTGAGTATATATCCGAGTTTGAGTGTTCGTAAAACGAGTGGAGGCGAAGCCGGAACCGGAACGAGTTTTATGATTTTCAAACGAGGATATATACGAGCGCACACATTCAAACAAGAACATCTGACCCACTTACTTGCCCAATTATGTGGTACATTTTATTACATTAGCGTTCGATTAGTTGAAAACACTAACAATAAACTTGTCTAACACACATAACACTAGCATACGCACCAAACAATCACTAAATTCATTCAATTTTATTTCACTAAATACAATAAACTTTTCTCAGCGGCATTCAGTATAAACACAAACATTAATTTTTGACAACAATCAACAACCATGGTCAAATAGCTCATTCGGTGCACTTTGATAGAAATTAATCAAATGAATGTTGTCAAAATTCGCCAAGCTTCAGGTACCTGTGACTTTGCAATCACTACCTAGTGGCTGTGACCGTGTCAGTCAGAATCATAGCAAGCGTAGCCTAAATGTGTTGTGCAACGATTCCTTTCTATTGCGACATAACCACACATTCGTTTAAAAAATCCGTTTGTTTCGTATTTATTTAACAAAAAATGGAAGACAAAAGCTGCAATTTGCTTATGGAGTTTGATTTGGACGACAATATTCGGCGACGTAGAACTTGAAATTCGGACAGAAGATGAAAATGGTGACGAAATAATCATCAATTGTGATTTGGAAAGAGATGACGAATTGCCGGCAGGAAAATGTGAACAAGTTAATGATGGAAAACAGCTTAACAACCCATCCTGCTACATTGCCCGTGAAATCGAAGGAACGGTATTTTAAGGCACTCGAATGTTTCGAAAACTGGCGGAGTTGTAAGGAGATTCATGTAATAACCGAAGACGTTTTGTTGGGATACTTTCTCGGATTGTCAGAAAATTTTAAACTATCGAGCTTATGGTGTTACTACTCAATGTTAAAAGGAACTATTCGTACACAGTTTGATATTGACATCTCCAAATTTCGCCTGTTGACAAGTTTCCTGAGTAGAGGCTTGAAGCCTGTGAAGGCTTCTGTCTTCACTGAGTACGACATGGCTTCACTCTTGGAACTGCACCATTATACGGGTAACGAAATACTTGTGATTCTCATAAGTTCACATAAATAACGCCACAATTGAATTCTTTCAGGTCATGCTCTTCGAAGAACTTCTGCAACGGTTTTTGTCAACGAAGGTGCTAACATGGACTCCCTAAAACGTTTGGTTGGCGTTTGACTGCTGTAGCTGAGGGTTGTATTGCTGAATCTTTCTACCGACAGACGAAATCTGGGGAACTTATTACGTCATCCATCGTTAGTAGATGTTCCAGCAACTAGTTCTGCCGCTGATGTAGCCGTTTCGACAAATATTTGTGGTACGCACATAAATCAACTATTCATTGAAATCAAATTAAATTGTATTGTACGGTGTGTTTTAGAGAATTTATTCATTCAAATATATGGATTCAAACTGGTAACATGAACTTGTTTTGATCAGTCCCCATATAATTGGTGACCCATCTGCATTTGAGGCACATGAGAAAAAAAGATAGCATTTAGTCGTTTATTGTCGCATTTTGAGCGCTTTTAGTCGGATTCGCAATAATTTATTTTAACGTGTACCCACTCGGTAAGTTGATTTACACAGTGTGCGATGCGATAGGTAAATGGCTCATAACGTACGTGTAGTCAGAGTAGTCGGTAAATTTTATGCGACGTGTTTGTTTTGATATAGTAAAAGTTTGTGATTCTCAAATTTCTTAAATTTGTGGTATTTTACGGAAACGATGACATTACTCAATTCTCGGCAAAACATTCGTTCCCTAAAGCCGCCTATAAGTTCTCAATAAAGATGAAAAACTTGAATTAAATCTCGATACTAAACAAAAATTTAACCGACAACTAAAGTCATTTCATAGAAACATGAATGAATTGGCATGCGGCAACTTTGATTCGTTCGTAGAGTGAACATAACAAAGAAGCTTGAATTGATTTTTATGAAATAAGATGTTTTGTAGATTTCAACTTACCTTGTGGGTTACACGTTAAAACATAGTACAGAGGAACACTGTTTATGAGTAATATTACAAATGTGCGTTGCATCACATTACAATGTACATCGCACACCTGTAATATTACTCATAACAGTGTTCCTCTGTAATATACTATTACTTTATATGCGACGATACGCCTTACATTAAATGCCAATTTTTGAGACGGAAAATGAGAATTTATTGCATTATTCTCAGTATTTATCCGTCTAGAGGGATAAATTCCACTGTCTAGGGCGATAAATAACCAGCTAGACTAGAAATATTAAATTAAAAAAACCCCGTCCCGTTTGAGAATCGAACACAGAACGCCCCGCGTTCCACTCAACGACGCTAACCACTACGCCACATGATCTTATTAAATACATGAATTGCGAATTATATTATCGCGGCTAATGTGATTCAATTGAAAACTCTCATAAAATGTGTTTTCTATATGTGTAAATGGAATCTCACATGTGTGTGTTTAATTCGAAATTTTGTTTTCTAATGCACATGCGCATTGTTCATTGTAACATAATCTTCGGTTGTGTTTTATATAAATATTTATATAAAATGTGCATTTAGGTTCAAGCATGCGCGAAAATTTTTTTTCACTTTCTTCTATCTAGATGCAATAACTTGATAATTTGAATATTTTGTGCATGAAACAAACATAAAAAAAGTAAAAAAAAAATTGTCCAGAAATATTAAATTAAAAAAAAATGTTTGAGAATCGAACACACAATGCCCCGCGTCCCAGTCAACGACGCTAACCACTACACCACACGATCTTCGTTAATGCGTGAATTGCGAATTTTATTATCGTAGCTAATGTGATTCAATTGAAAACTCTCATAAAATGTGTTTTCTATATGCGTGAATGTGTGTATGTAAATGCATTGAACATTTAGAACATAAAAAATAATTAATTTTTGACCAAACGGATTTTGATCAAATAAAATGCCCGTGTGCAGCACTTAATGTCAGGACTTCTGTGAAGTAATTGTTTCCTCAATCAGACGAGTTTTTATATGAACAATGTTTGATGGAATAAATAACAAATGAAAAAGTTTTTAATTTAGAAAAAAAATTGAACCGAGAACTAGACATGTGTGTGTGCTTAATTCGAAATTTGTTGTATTAGCGCCGCTAGCGCTAATAGCGGCGCTAACAGCGAAGCTAAAATCTAATATCCTCCGCTAATAGCGACTAGCGTTTCGCTAAAACCAGAATTAGCGAGACCAAATTTCGCTATTCGCTAATCGCTAAAATGTTATAAATTATCACATTCACAAACTTGTTAGACAATTGTCAAAAGAATTTTCTGAAATTTTTCTGCGGCCAGTTAGGTGACCCGCACAGTAAAAAAATTATTTTTTCATCAATTTGAGGCCTGTTTCGACTCCACACTACACAAAGTAACCCGAGACAATCGGAGTTTCATTTTTTTCTGAAAGTCCCATTTATTACGATATGCTATATGAGATATTTGGTTAGGAATAACAGTTTTAGCCATCATTTTCAGTATAATAGTTTTTGCCTACGGAAGAGTTGACCGATTTTACCACGCTGAAATGATCACCAAATTTGCAATTCTTAACCAAATATGAATAGCTAAATGCAAAAAGGGGTCATCTCCAATAGAGAGTTATAAGTGAAATGAAGCTCACAATTTTTATACATATATTAATTTTTTGTAGTTCTTTCCTTAAAATATTATGTGTTATTGTAATTTTTAGGAAAAGGTTGAGGTATGATTAATACCACACATAGAAATTGCGAGCTTCATTTTACTTATAATTCGCTATTGGAGATTACCACTTTTTGCATTCAACTATTCATCTCTCAGGTAGGGTCTCGTTTGATAACGTATAATTGTCAGAAAGTAAAAAATTTTCAGGTTTAGTTGAGGTTCGCTGTGTATATGAGGAAGTTTTCCTTTCCCGTTGATGGAAAAAGTGAAAAGTCGCTCCTTGCAGCAAACCTCAACCAAGGAAGTCTTTGCATATTTTGGTACAAGTATAGGTATACTAAGTACCCATATTCTTGGTTCCACAGTAGGCTGTTGCTGCAAGTGACGAAATTCGCTCAAAAAAATCTACTATAATGTCCTACAGCTCCAGATTGTGTGCACCGGGACCATAGACTCCGAAGCAAAAAATCTTTGCAATACTGAGAACCATGATCGTGCTGAATTTATGAGTTATAGCAGAAAAACCATTTTTAACACCCTCTGACCTGCACCTACTCCGCGGCCTCCCACCTTGGATCGAAGTGCAATTTCGAAAACTGAGAAAACGTTTTTCTCTTCATGGTTCAAGGAGTCGCATGGGCCATAAGTCTCTTTAAACTGTGACACCTTGTCCCAAAATTTACGACTTCAGTCGAAGTTTTCGGAAAATCACTCTAAAATTAGTTACAATTAGCGAACATTAGCGTCCGCTAATAGCGACCGCTATTAGCGCGCTAATTTTTTTATTATCAGCGATTAGCGTTAGTTTCGCTAAGATTTTTTCCAATTAGCGTTAGCGTTAGCTTCGCTAAAAAAATTGGTTAGCGAATACAACCCTGGTTTTATATAAATATTTATATGAAATGTGCATTTAGGTTCAAGCATGCGCGATTTTTTTTTTTTTTTTTTCACTTTCTTCTATCTAGATGCAACAATTTGATAATTTGAATATTTTGTGCATGAAACAAACATAAAAAAAGTGAAAAAAAAGTAAAAACAATCAGAATTGAACCCCCGACACCTCATCTCAAAAAATTAGCGCTACCGTGCCCTAGCTCGCTCGGCCATCAGTACTTGTGTTTAATGTTCGGCGAATCGTCTCTATTAAAGTAAAATAATATACTTATACATTGTGGACACTCGAATAACCGTTCGCGTGTATATTACACACACTTGCTCGCTTACCACAATGTAAGCGTCAATTACAATTCACCTTAAGAAAATAATCGTCACCTCGATCGTCGCACATGCTTATGTAGTCAAAATTATGCATGTGTCATCCTTTTCCTTTATACAAACACATGGAATTCCGATGCGGTAGTATGACTTCAAGTTTATATACAGAAACGTTGAATGTATTCAATATTCCCTCCTGAAAGATAAAATATTGTCCTGCTATGTGAGAAAAATCTCGAATCACTTGTTATGTATATATTGTATTAGCATTGTATTGTATTATATTGTATTAGCATTAATATACTATTGTAAGATAAATTGTTAAATTTCTTAAAGTGATGATGATATTTAATTTTATTGTCTCACTATTTTGTAGCCGATATGGAAAAAGAGTGACCATGACTGCAGTCATAGTCCTCGTTAAAAAACCATGTAAACGTTACAATAATACGCCTTAAAGTAATATTCACATTAACATAGTCATAAATTAATTGAAACATAAATAAAAAATTAAAGCAAACTTCTCTTTTCTTATAAAACTACTGATATCACAACAAAAACCCTTTTTAAAAAGGAAATGTGAGGCAAGTCCTCGTGCCTTCTTCCAAAACAACTGATATCGATTTGGGTGAGTCTTACAGCTTCAGAACGCATAAAATTATTTTAAAAAAAAATTTTTCGCCGGAAATTTTTTTTCGGTGTCAATTTTTTAAAATATTTCGGGCGATTTTATCAGAAATAGATCAAAATTTAGCGTTAATTTAAAAATGTGGCATAGATTCGTCGCTTTTATAGCAGACATGTTTCAATCCATCCTATATTTTAACAATCCACGACAAAAAGTTTGGCTGATTGGGACGTTTACGCCTCTTCAGTACACCTTTGTCGCAAGACCATGTGTATATCAGCGTGGTCATATATTGAGTGAGTAATCATTTCGACTATGCGGCCTTATATACACCTCGTTTGTTCGATTATTCAAAGAGAAACTCTTTGACTTAGTAGATCCGTTGTTATGTTAACATTTGGAAGTACTGGTCAAAATTTTGCTATGCTGTTTGTATCTGCAGCGATGGTAAATTCAATTCGATCTTGCAATTTTTAAAATATTTCGGGCGATTTTATCAGAAATAGATCAAAATTTAGCGTTAATTTAAGAATGTGGCATAGACTCGTCGCTTTTATAGCAGACATGTTTCTATCCATCCTATATTTTAACAATCCACGACAAAAAGTTTGGCTGATTGGGACGTTTGCGCCTCTTCAGTACACCTTTGTCGCAAGACCATGTGTATATCAGCGTGGTCACATATTGAGTGAGTAATCATTTCGACTATGCGGCCTTATATACACCTCGTTTGTTCGATTATTCAAAGAGAAACTCTTTGACTTAGTAGATCCGTGTTTTGTTAACATTTGGAAGTACTGGTTAAAATTTTGTTATGCTGTTTCTATCTGCAGCTGTGGTAATTTCAATTCTGTAATACACTCTCAGTGTGTTGGTGCACATACCGCGGAAAGCAACTTTTCGTCCCAAGTGATGGGAAAATATTTTTCGTCACAACCAATACACTCTCACGTATAGAGAAAAAAAACTATTTTTTTAAATACCATTGAAAAATCAGTTAATGACATGAATCTAGCTAAAGCTCGTTAATTTGCTAAAATAGCACATAAACCAATCTTCATAAACGAACCATCAAATCGTGTATAGTCCTATTCGTTTTAAACCAGAATAATTCAAAACGCTGCAATTGCACTCATCGGGTCTAATTAGATCTAAATTTAAAAGTAAACTCAAGAGTTCAATGTGAGTGAACTCTTTTGAAAGTAAAACAGGTATACGCATAGGTAAGAATTGATGTATTCTAGTTCAATTCGGATGCTACTATATCTAACGCTGTTCTCATTTTTTTTCAAACATAAAAAAAGAAAGAAATTTATCTTTTTTCTATTAGGACTATTAGGACCGTGGGTGAATATTATTTTGAAAAGCAAAATGAAAACTCCTCAGAATCGGCAATCGGTCACCGATTGATGAAACTTTTTTGATTTTGAGCCCTTGGACTTAGCTAGGGCACTAAAAACGAGTCTCTGTGCCCACTTTTCAAGTATATGGGAAACATCGACGACATCAATGATTTGACTGACAGTGCAATAGATTGGCTCAAAAAATTGCGCTTGTAATTCCGATTGACTACTAATTTCCTTTTTTTTGTTTAAATTATTTCAATGTTTTTGTACAACTATGAGGACAATGTAATAATAATTCAATTAACAAATTATTAATTAATTGATACGCAGAATACGGCACAATTGTGTAAATATTACGAAAACAGGGTTTGTTTGAAATAAACTCTCCAATTTTAAATTATGCCTTTTATTTTTATTCTTTAACCAACCGGTTTCAGGAACTATGTTCCCATCATCAGGGCTTGGTTCAAACTAAAAGTATATTGACACAACCTTAAGGAAATTTGAAAAATACATACATAAAGTCATCTCAAAATTGATACTGCAACTACGTACATCATACAACGGGTAACGAATTTTTGAACAGGTGACAACAGGGTGAACAATGTTACAATTACGAGTACAATTACAAAACAACTTCATTTAGAGATCGGGTAGGTTCATGTCAAGTGTAACGTTTTCCACATGTAACATCCATGTAAATTCCAAGAATTGGAAAAATAAGACGGCTGTGGGCAAA
Source organism: Pseudolycoriella hygida (assembly GCA_029228625.1). Classification (NCBI taxonomy): domain Eukaryota; kingdom Metazoa; phylum Arthropoda; class Insecta; order Diptera; family Sciaridae; genus Pseudolycoriella; species Pseudolycoriella hygida. The sequence goes on along the minus strand of CM055403.1, from coordinate 192,682,783 downwards.
CACTTGTTTAAAACTAATCACGAAATCGACATCACGACCCTAAAATTAGTTGAAGAAGTGAGACGCCCATGGAACATTGTATATAATGAAGCAATCCACATTCGTAAGAACTCTCATTTAAATCTATTGAATGAAGATAAGGGAGATGTCGATTCCCTTATCCTGAGCTTGTTTGATAAGAAGAGAACCATTGACAACAACATCATAAGCTTAGACGATTCGACACATACTGTAGTGGATGACGACGAGTTCTTTGACTGTGAATGAACATACAAATATGACTACAACGGAACACCGCAACATTGACGATTTCGAGAGCCTTGTAATGAATGGCACTTGTATGACGACACTGAAATGTGGAAAACGTTACACTTGACATGAACCTACCCGATCTCTAAATGAAGTTGTTTTGTAATTGTACTCGTAATTGTAACATTGTTCACCCTGTTGTCACCTGTTAAAAATTCGTTACCCGTTGTATGATGTACGTAATTGCAGTATCAATTTTGAGATGACTTTATTTATGTATTTTTCAAATTTCCTTAAGGTTGTGTCAATATACTTTTAGTTTGAACCAAGCCCTGATGATGGGAACATAGTTCCTGAAACCGGTTGGTTGAAGAATAAAAATAAAAGGCATAATTTAAAATTGGAGAGTTTATTTCAAACAAACCCTGTTTTCGTAATATATGAGGACAAATAAAACCATACACTAATGATGATAATAATGCTAGAGCCCAACATGTTTTTGTACATAACTCGAGTAAATCTCTTCCGATTTTCAAAAAAAAAAAATTCATAATCATTTCCGTTTCTAAGGTGTTTTCATTTTACTTTTCAAAATAATCTATAATATAAACCAGAAACTCGGTGCACCTCACTCCACCTCACTTCACTTTACTCCATCTCGGTGCAAAAGACCAAAAACTACTTAAACGACCCTAGCTCGGCGGTCCTTGGGCTGACAGTGCCCTGATTCAATCCCAAAAAAAAATATTTCGATTACCTTTCAGTGAAAAACAGTTTAATTTGAGTTTTACTCGAGTTATCGTGTTGACAGACCGACCTACGGACAGTGTAATGAAGTACTATTATGGCCTTATTACAACTAAAAAACACTTGAATATTCCTATTTATTTATTGGTACTACCCAATGAAAAATAGTGCCGTAGGTAACCTATCAGGTGTCAGGGACGCTGACTTCACATGGAATGTGCGGCAAGATTTTTGGTGTAACGAAAAATTCTTTCAGTGTATTATCCAGACGTACGGAAGATGATATGGATGACTTATAATATTTATGAAAAATGTTCTAAAAATTGCAATTGCCACAAACGCCATAAGTCTGCACCTCTGTGTGGGCTACTGCATACTGAAATTTTTGAGCTGTATGTGTCTTCATTTTATTCGCCTCGAAGACACAAATTGTGACGCAAACTAAGGCAGGAGGACGAATTTAGAATGACTTTCTTTACTTTGCGTTGAAAATACTTCGACTCCTTAGCCTAACTTCCACTCCCCTCAGCACACCCCAAAAAAGAAGTTCACAAACTCAAAAAACGCCATACAAAAACCTTTGAGACAAGTCAACATATATATACAAGAACTTTTGAGTTTTTTCCCCTCGCCCCCTTCCCCCTCCAAATTAAAAAAAAAACTACGTCGCAGCAGCTTTCCAACGAGACCAAACTCATCAAAATCGGTTAGAAATTGGCTGATATATCGAGGTTTGAAAATGACATTTTTCTGTGGGTCGTCGATTTTTCTATTGTTCTCATTATTATGACAACTTTTCTTCTGATCTGGCGTTTTCTATCTATGTTCTATCTATCTATCATGCCCGCAGCGATAGTGGACGGCGGGACGCAGTCCCCACATCCCGAAAAAGAAGTCCACAAACTCACAAAAGGCCATACAAAAACCTTCGGGACAAGTCGTAATGTCCGCAGCGGTAGAAGAAGGCGTGACGCAGTCCCCAAACCCCAAAAAAGAAGTCCACAAACTCAAAAGACGCCATACCATATATACGCGAACTTTTGAGTTTTTTCCACTCGCCCCCCCCCCCTTCTTTTCCAAATTATTCAAAAAAACAACGTCGCAGCAGCTTTTCAACGAGATATCTACGTTTGAAAATGACATTTTTCTATGGGTCGTCGATATTTCTATTGTTCTGATTATTATGAAAACTTTTTTCTGATATGTCGGTTTCTATCTATCTAATAATAATTTCCAATCTCGAGAACTAGTCAATGAATACTCAAAAACGCTATCTTCTGAATTAGAATAGCTAGATAGTTAGTTTCTTCGGGAAAGTTATAGAGATTGGTGCGAAAAAAATTTTTCAAAGAAAAAAATTTTTTTCGGAACAAATTTTTTTCGGAGATAATTTTTATTTAGACTTTTTTTTGGAGATAAATTTTTTTGGAAAGTGTTGAAAAATTGTTCCGCTGGTGGGTGCGGCATTTGTGACTCAATTTTTTGAACACAACGTAATTTTGTTTTAAAAAAAGAGCTGTAATTTTTTCAGAAAATTAAAACTTTGAACACACGATTCCATTCAAACAAACTTTTGTGTATTATCATCGATAGCGTCACCTCAAGCGATATCATTAATTTTAGAAGCGGACTTATGGACTGCGTCACATTTTGCCTTTTAAGAGGTTTTTGTATGCGATAAGCATATGCTTCCATAAAATGCACATTAAACAGATCACAAATGACAGAAGAAAATTATTAATCCAGGACCTTAGTTCACATTGATTAGAACGGTATGTAATAAATTAGTTTCAATTACCTTGTTTGGATTCTATTATGCCGGTGTCTGAAGTGTCGGTACCTCCATCGCCAATGGATAGTGTACGCCATCTCGTTTTCCTCTTTGTTCCTTTCTTAACCATGTGAAGATAGTAGACTCACAGATTTTTCACCAAACACCAAATACTATCTATTTACCGTGTAACCACCAAAGACAGAACCTAACAAAAGTTTTTACATAGACCCTGTAGGTTATTCGTTGATTGTATGAAAAATCTCGTACTCGCCAAATTGATCGATTCAAAAATAATTCAAATAACTAATTTGCTTCTGTTTTCGTAACTTCACCTCTATTACTCGCGCTGGTTCGATGAAACGCCGCCAAATGCACATACACACGAAAACAAAAAAAAAATCGGTCTTCCGACAGAATAATGTTCAGTTTATAGTATTTAGCTATTACATAACACAATTCACGTGCTTATATTGAACAGAATGTCGGCGGAAAAACTTACGTAAAAAAATTTCATATGAAAATTTATGCTTTCATTTTGGACTGACTATGTCATTTATTGCAATAAAACAATCGGAGTTCTTGGTATCATTAACCGATTACAATGTCATTTATTGCAACATTAAAACTCTGTCGGTATTCAATGCTTTATTTTTTTCATAGTTTTCTTTCAGAAATTCTTATGTAATCATGAGTTTAAACTCTCCATTAAGGCTCACTATACAAATTATTCTGTCGGTCTCAGATATAATCGATTAGCTGATATAAAAGTGCTTCTTAGTTGTAGACTCAATAATTCTCTTATTCTTTTCCTTTAGGGAAGGACTCACACACTTTCTATATTTTCAAAACACAGGAATTTCTATGAATCAAATTGTAAATGTTTTGGCTGTTCTTGTCAATAGTGTTCATTGAATTGCACAAAAATCGGGTCCATTTCAAAACAAAAAAGTTCTGGGAAGAAAAAGTAATTTTCAACGAAGGTATCGATTAAGCCGGGTGGTGTTTCTGTTGGATTTTATGTGTGCGAGATTATGTTTTTCCAGTGCGGGTGGATCAAATGTACCTCGTACTGCGGTGTGTACACCATAAATTTATTATGTAAAAGTTAATGACATTCAACCGTATAAGGTGCTCACTAAATTTTATTTAAAAATTACACATATACGCAGCTCGATTTAAAAAATAATGTAAGTATTGGACAATTTTCGTGAATTTCAAAAAATGTTCGACTTTGATATAAACCAACTACCTTTTTAACTGTTAAATTTCTTCACTACTCCTAATGTTAACTATTTATATTACCGACTAGAGGAGAACTAAACTAGCAGTAAAATTAATATTGGCATTTGACCGAAATGCATTCAACGACTCTTTATCGTGAAGCGATACGAATACACAAATATCAAAGTTGTAAAGGAATACATTCAGGAGAAATACCGACACTGTAATAATATGCGGGGAAGTGCGCAGAGGCATCTATGAAAATTGTTAAAAATAAGTTTTATTTTATTTTTAGATTGAGATGCGCCACAATTTATGTTTTTTTCATAGTTTTTGTATTTCTGACGCAATGATAAGAGTACTGTCGGCAACCGTGTGAGCTAACATTCACGAAGTTTGTGAAATACTTTGGAAATATTATAGCCATATGAAGTTGTCATACACGAGAAGGTTTATACGAAACATCAAGGTCCCACGGCAGTAAGAGACTTGACGCAAGTCTTACACGCCAAAAAATTCACAACAAATTTTTTTGTTTAAGGAACTAACATTAAGTAACATATATACACGTATATTATACAGGAACTTTTTGATTTCATTCATTTATTTAACGTCTGACTAGTGCAGTCATAACATAACAATAATATAACAATAAATATCACAAAAAGGATAAATATACAAAAATTAAAAGGAAATAGAAATAAAAATATAGCAAAAATAGACAAAATAATTAGAAAACTTTATAGATATAATCACAGCTAATTCAATCTCAAAAAATTTGATCGTCTTGGTAATAGGAAAATTGGAATTGTCACAGTAGTAAAAAGTAAGTTTATCTCAAATAAATAAATTGATCGTCTAGTAATTGTTTAAGTCTCCAAGTGAGAGCTAAGTCTGAGAAAATAGGATTGTCGAGTAGACAGTAGTCATAGCCTTGTCCAGTCTCCGAACAAGTTGTCAGGAAGTTGCAGTAACGCCTTATGAAATTGCTTGCATGGTAACGATGGATCGATTTCACTTACTGCAATATTAAACAAACGGCAAGCATTGTTGAATGGAGAGTTATCGTGTTTGGTCAATAAGATGAAGTTTTAATGACGTAATATGCGAGTAACGGGATTGAGCTTAATCATTGATCGGAGATGCGGTGATTGATATTTGCCAATAATTATTGCGTGTATGAACAAGATCATTGCGTTGACTCGACGTCTGACAAGTGTTGTTAATTTTAGCTGTTCACATCTATCAGCATAAGGAAATAGAACGTATGACCCTGTCAAATGACGTTTATCATCACCGAGTAGAAACAAAACCATTTGCTTTTGAACATTTCCAATTTTGTCTTGTGTACCGAATAAGTTGGCGACCAAATGGGAGCCGCAAATTCTAGTATGGAGCGAACCAGCAGTTGGTATATGATTTTGATAGTGTTCTTTCCAAAATACTGCGCTTGTCGTTTGACAAATTTCATTGTTGCCGTTGCTCGTTTAGATATACTATATTCGTAGTGTGATTGAAATGTGCACCCCTTGTCAAATATCACGCCCAAGTCCATATTTTCTTCGACCCTCTTCACTGGTTCACCGTCGATGGTGTAGTTAAAAATGATAGGGTTATTTTTCCTAGTGAACGTCATTATTTTGCATTTTTCTTTATTGACTTGCAGTTTACTATCTTTGCACCATTGCATAAAGTCATTTATCCCTTTCTGAAGTTTTATGGCATCTTCCGTGGAATTGATGAATTCCACGATCTTTTTGTCATCAGCGAAGTTTAACGCAGCAATTTCGCCCATCAATGGGTCGGAGTCATCAAAGAATACAATAAATAGGAATGGTCCATTAACTGAACCTTGTCCTACGCCACCAACATACGTCCGACCTGCTTGAAGAGTTCCGAAGAACTGAAGCAAAGAGTCGTTTTGCATTGCCTTATATGATTCAAAAAAAGGCAATGCAAAAGAAGATTCCCATGTGAACCAACATACGTCCGACCTGCTTGACGAGTCCAAAGGGACTGAATTAAAATGCGGTTTTGCATTGCCTTTTATAGCAAAAAAACCATTAGATTAGATTTCAATTGAAATTTTTTCTTGATGTAATTTTAAAATTTTTTTTTGTTTTTTTTTGACAGTTGGTTTCTTCGGAAAAGTTGTTGATATTGATGAGTAGAATCTTTATGAATCCTAAGAAAATGGCTGCCACCTGTCAAAGTGACGCCATATTGGATTTTTTGCTATCTTCTGAATTAGAATAGTTACACGTTTGGTTTCTTCGGGAAAGTTGTTGACATTGATGAGTACAATCTTTATGAATCCTAAGAAAATGACTGTCACCTGTCAAAGTGACGCCATCTTGGATTTTTTGCTATCGTCTGAATAAGAATAGTTACACGTTTGGTTTCTTCGGGAAAGTTGTTGATATTGATGAGTAGAATCCTTATGAATCCTAAGAAAATGGCTGCCACCTGTCAAAGTGACGCCAACTTGGATTTTTTGCTATCTTCTGAATTAGAATAGTTACACGTTTGGTTTCTTCGGGAAAGTTGTTGACATGAATGAGTAGAATCTTTATGAATCCTAAGAAAATGGCTGCCAGCTGTCAAAGTGACGCTATCTTGGATTTTTTGCTATCTTCTGAATAAGAATAGTTACACGTATGGTTTCTTCGGGAAAGTTGTTGATATTGATGCGTAGAATCTTTATGAATCCTAAGAAAATGGCTGTCAAAGTGACGCCATCTTGGATTTTTTGCTTTTTAAAGTATTTGGGAAGGTATGGAAGGCAGATCATTGGTTTCTTCGGCAAAGTCTAAGAGTATTGGTGAAATTGTCGGGCAGTTGGACACGGGGTCAATTTTTATGGTTTTAAATTTTCGAATGTATGGGAGCTAGGCGACAGGTTTCTTTGGCAAAGTCTCAGAGTTTTGTTAGTAGAAGTCACCAGTATTGGTGAAAATGCTGGGCAGCTCGGGGGAAGAAGCAGTAAGGGGGTAACCGGTTGTATGGGGAAATGGTGGTACGGGGAAAACAGTAATGAGGAGAAAATGGTAGTACGGGAGAAACGGTTGTACGGGAAACAGTAGTACGGTGGAAAGGGTTTTACGGGGAAAACGGTAGTGTTGAGAATACGAGCCCAGCCAGCGCTACTGGCCAGATGGATTTATAACTAACCGATCGAATTTGTCGTCAAGTCCTTTAGTACAGAATAAGAAGAGTTTCGTTCGACACCATTCTGAAAAATACCATTCTGAAAAAGTTAACAAATTAAAAAGGAACTGAATTATTAAGTGATTTATATTTAGTTAGTTATTGATTGCAAATAGTCAAAAAAAAATTAAGTTAGTTTTTGAGTCGTGCGATTGTGTGATAGAATAGTGGAATCTAAAGAAAATTGTGCCAAGGAGGTAAATCTTATTTCTTTACCATGTGATCATTGTTCTACGTGAAATTTATCTCCTTTTTTTAGCTACAATTACGTTAGGAGTGATTAAATAACAATCGGATCAAATTAGTCAAAATAGTTTGCCAACTATTTACCGAGTAAGAAAAGTTGTTATTTATTAGTAGTTTCAATATTTGAGGTTATGAATTCTAGTTTTTTGAAAACCAACAATCGCCCGATCTCAAGAGTTAAGTGAGTTAGGAGAGTAGAGGAGAATACTAAACGTAAGAAAACATTTACAAGTTGTTAAGCATATTTACTTAAGAAAATTTGTAATTTTCAGCAAATCTGAAGTATTCTTACGTACATGAAAATACATTGTTTAGTTTGAGACACGGCTTTCATTTCCATTGCGGTGCCGACGATACTATCAGATTTATTTCTACTCTACCAAGACTCCTAGATTCAACAGGCTTCAGATTTTGTTTATTTGTGAATTACTGCCAATTATCGCAAGCATCAATGTCAGAAAGCAATAAGGGTGAAGGCGAAAAAGGCGAGGTTAATCCTAACGTGGCAGAGCACACATTTTCGTCAAGCGTGTTTGATTCCAAACTACAAAATTGTATATTGTGCGATGAATGCGATAATTCTGAGATGGTACGATGTGACAATGAGAGTTGTAAGAGATGGTTCCATTTCTCGTGCGTTGGCGTCACTCGAGAAGCAGTGGAACGAAGCTATTGGGCCTGCAAAGATTGTTCGAAAAGGTCTTCCGAAGAGAAAAATCGGAGAGAAACTCCACTATCACGGCCGAAGGTTTCAAGATTAGGTCCCAAAGAGCCAGCAACTCCAGACACAAATTATGAGTCAGCTGGAGATCGAAAATCTACAAAATCCTCACGTTCTACATCAACTCAAAAAAGTCAAGCGTCAATTAGTAAGAAAAGGCAATTAGCCCTGGACCGGATTGAGGAGGAACGGAAGCTGAGAGAAGCTCGAGAAAAGGATTACTTGGATAAAAAATATGAAGCGTTGGCGGACACAATAAGCATCGAATCAGATGATGATGAAGAATCTGAAAACGTTAGGCTTGTATCAGATGCGAAAAGAAATACATTCGATTGGGTCGATTCTCAGGTTGGCACATCATACGACGAAGAGGAGACAGCTGACGATGTCGAACCGAATGTCAAAGACTTTGTCGCGACAACAACTAATGTCCAAGGAGGTTTTGATTCAAATTTCTGGCAAAGGTACTACGACAATCTCAAGCGGTGTGAACCGAGTTTGTACAAAAACAAAAAGCAAAGTAATTTCGGATTGCCAACGAGAGCGGTCGCTGAAAATCCAGAACTAGCGCAAAAATATAGTCATGCCGGACGCTCACAGCCGCCAACCTGCCTCAACTCGAATTTATCTGCGAGAAATTCAGCCGATATTGAGAATCAGGGAATCTCAAATCCGGTTAACAGGCGGCAGACGACGTATGTTGAATTTGTGGGTCGAGACAAACAAAGTTCATCCGTAGTTAAAGATGTTGCGAGTTTTGAAAATCCCGTTGTCGTCTCTAGTCAAAATGAAAATATGACATCATCGAATATTGAATGGCAGGGTGAAACGTTTAGTCAGCCGCAACTCAACCCACCAAATCAAAGGCATCAAGTAGTATTCTCGATGGATGGTCGGAGACCGATGTCGTCTGGTGATAGTCAAGCAACGGAACCAGCGTTAAATGCTTGGCAGTCGCAACAATCTCAAAGGAATTGGAATCCTAGTTGCGCTAGTGGTCAACAGCCGAATACGAATTTCATTCATGGAGTGTCGAATCCTACAAGTATTGGTATGGAGACAAACGCAAAATTTGCTTGCAATCAATTCAATTCGAATCCAACGTCATTCGGTACACTCTTCAATTCAAATTCGTTTAAGGGCGATCAAGGTACTCTATCGATCACCGGAGGTCAGTGTAGTACAAATCCGATGCAGTCTGGAATATATTCAAATGCGAACTTTTCAAACGGTGGTTCAACTAATTACGTAACAGAGTCACGATCACAACCAACATTAATGAGTTCGACGAATCTTCAAAATAGTAGTGGGATACCAACAATGGCCAGAACGTCGTCGAGATTGGACGCTACACAAATTGCTGCCAGGCATGCCATGACGAAATCATTACCGAAATTTACTGGTATTCCTAGGGATTGGCCAATTTTCATAAGCGCCTATGAGAATTCGACAAATACCTGCGGATTATCGAACGGCGAAAATCTTAGCCGTTTAAGAGAGTGTTTCAGCGGTGATGCATTTGATGCTGTCAGCTGCATATTGTTCAGCCCAGAATCAGTGCCAGAGGTTATTGAAACGCTTAGGATGCTTTTCGGACGCCCCGAACTCGTCATAGAATCTTTGATGGATGACCTACAGGAAGAATCAACGCCGAAAGAAAATGACTTGAACGAACTCGTCAAATTTGCATTAAAAGTAAGGAATTTGGTGGCGACTATTAGAAAGTTTGGACCGTTGGACTACCTTCATAATCCAATGTTGTTGAACAAACTGGTGGAGAGATTACCAACACAGACTCGAATAAGCTGGGCCTATGTCAAAAGCACAAATTTGAATACGAATTTGGCAAGTTTCGGTGATTGGCTGTACAGTCTGGCGCGAGTAACTAGTCAAGTAGTTGGCAGCAAAAAACCTGATTCTTCGAAGAAGGACAATAAGGAAAAAAATAAGCCGTCAGTTCCAAAATCGAATCACGTTAATGGCCAAATGAACAACTCTGCGAAAAATCGAAATGCTAGGACGGATCAGCAAAATCAGAATTCTAGTCCGAGTGCGAAGAGCCTAGGCAACAAATCAAGTCATAGTCAGAGTGTCAAACAATGCCCGATTTGCTTACTCGATTCATGTAAGAAAGTTCAAGAGTGTAGCAAATTATTGAGCTTAGCACCGATAGATCGTTGGAGTGAAATTAAGGCAAAAAGGTTGTGTTACAGTTGTTTTGGAAAACATCGTTCCTTCAAATGCCGATCTCGTCAGAAATGTCAAGTAGATGGATGCCAGTCGAATCACCATGTACTTCTTCACGACAAAAGTAGACAAGATTCAACAAACCAACAAATCTCGAGTTCACCAGTCGTCACAAGTACAAAGAATCAAAGTTCGAAGTCCGATTCGACGAGCGGAGCTGTCGTTGCAAATTGCAACTCGTTACGAACGAGAGAAGTTCCTGCGTTTTTTAAAATTGTCCCAGTAGTCCTATACGGTCGGAAGAAAGCTATCTTGACATACGCTTATATGGATGACGGATCCGATCTGACACTGATAGAGCGCGAATTGGCAAGTCAACTGAATCTAGAAGGAACTCCAGATGTGTTAAACGTACGTTGGGCTTTTAAGAATTCTGAGGAAGAAACCGACTCGAAAACTGTAGCAGTGAGAATATCCGGCGACTTTAAGGCGGCTCGAAGTTACAGAATCATTAACGTATACACAGTCGATAAATTGTTCCTGCCGACTCAAAGTATAAAGAGAGAATGACTAGATTCTTTTGAACACTTGCGAAACTTACCGATTAGTACATACGAAGATGCAACTCCTCGTATTTTGATAGGATTGCATAGCTCAAAATTAATGGTTTCACAACAAACAGTCGAAGGACAATGGTGCGAACCAATCGCCTGCAAAACTCGATTGGGATCAGGGACCCGATGACAGACACTCCGTAGACACTAATGCTGCCGAAGTATTGGAAAAATCATCGAAAACAAGAATCTGTTTGAGCATTTGTGAAAGTCATACGGACAACGTTCTACATCAATTGGTGAAGGATTTCCTATCGTTTGAAAGTTTGGGAGTTAGAGTCCCCGAAAAATTGTTGGAATCGAAGGAAACAACCCGAGCTAGAGAAATCATGGAGTCGACAACTGTCAAGACCCAAAATAGATATGAAACGGGCTTATTATGGCGATACGACAACGTTCATCTTCCCGATAGCTACGGAATGGCGTTGCGCCGGCTGAATTGTTTGGAAGCAAAAATGAAGAAGGATCCAACTCTGGCATAGAACCTGTGCAATCAACTGACGGATTTCGTTAGAAAGAATTATATCCGCAAGCTTGCTCCACACGAGATTGAACAAACAAACAGTCACACTTGGTACCTTCCCATTTTCGTGGTGTTCAATCCGAAGAAGCCAAATAAAGTACGAACAGTATGGGATGCAGCCGCTAAAGTCAAAAATATTTCGCTGAACTCGTTTTTGCTTAAAGGCCCAGATCAGTTGGTTCCGTTACCCGATGTTCTCAGACGATTCAGAGAGAGATTGTACGCAATAACCGGCGACATAGGAGAGATGTACCATCGGATAGGTGTAATCGAAAAAGATCGATGTGCTCAACGATTCCTATGGCGCGACGGACAATCGAATAGAACACCGGATATTTATGCTATGGAAGTTCTCACCTTCGGAGCATCATGTTCACCGAGCTCGGCTCAGTTCGTGAAGAACAAAAACGCTCTGGAATACAAAGATCAATTCCCGAGAGCAGTTGAGGCTATTATTGACAACACATATATAGACGACATGTTAGACTGCACACACACAAAACACGAAGCTTTGTTGCTGGTCAAAGACGTAAAATTCATCCACGAACAAGCTTCCTTCGAATTTGGAAAAATCACTTCGAACTCAATGGAAATTTTGGAAGCTCTGGGAGTGGAAAATAGTCAACAAATCAAAAATTTGAATTTGAGCTCCGAGTTGACTACTGAGAGAGTGTTGGGCATGTTCTGGAAGACGTCATCCGATACGTTCACATTTTCGCTAAAGTATGCGAAAATAGATGAGGCTATAATGAACGGTAGTCGAGTTCCAACGAAAAGAGAAGTTTTGCGAGCATTAATGTCGATTTTTGATCCGCTTGGCCTTATAGCAAACATTCTCGTATACGCTAAGATACTTCTGCAGAAAATTTGGCGAAAGAGTACAGATTGGGACGAAGAAATATCTGACTCACTTCACGATAATTGGCTTGAATGGGTACGATATTTACCCCAGGTGGAAATTCTCGAAATTCCTCGTCTATATTCGCCAAAATTGTCACCATTAGGACCAGTATCCACTCAAATGCATACTTTCGTGGATGCAAGTGAAGCATGTGCCGCCGTGACGTATTTCCGGTTCGAGAAGGACTCTGGGGTGAACTGTGCACTCGTCGGTGCGAAAACAAAAGTAGCTCCAAACAAACCGTTAACGGTTCCACGATTAGAACTACAAGCTGGCGTTCTAGGAACGCGCTTGGCAGACAGCATTGAGAAAAGTCAAAGATTTAAGATAGACAAAAAATTCTATTGGACAGATTCACAATGTGTGCTCAGCTGGATTACGTCAGAATCGAGAAAATATAACCAATTCGTGGCGTTCAGAATTGGAGAAATTCTTGATAATTCAGCCGAGTGTGAATGGAACTGGGTGAGCACAAAAGATAACGTCGCAGACGAAGCGTCAAAATCAAGCAACAAACCGGACGTCTCTTCGTCGTCGAGATGGTTCAAGGGCCCAGCTTTCCTGTACCTGCCTGAAAGTGAGTGGAATAAAAAAATGGACAAAACTCATTTCACTACCGATGAAGAGCTTCGACCACGATATTTGCTCGCACAATTTGTCAATAAACGAGAAGACATTATCAATCCGAACAATTTTTCCGATTGGCGACGGTTGCGCCGAACTCTGGCATTTGTCATTAGATTTATTAGCAATCTTCGATTAGGCAAGAAAAATCGTGTAACGGGACCTCTATCTTGTTCCGAATACCTGCGTGCCGAGAATCACCTCTTTCAACAAGCTCTGTTGAAATTCACTCCAACTGTGTGTGGTATTCTCACGGATGGATTGATAAATCTGATAGTATCGATCACTTGGGAATTGAAATTCAACGCTTTGTGCATAACAATTTATTGCCAAGTAATATGAAATGAAACTTCAAATTTCTAGAATAAATTTCTCTTATGAGCTCTAGTATATAATAAATGAATTTCTTAATCTTACGTTTTAGTATCCTTCCGTGTACCAATAACAACAAAATAGTTAGGATGATCGTGAATTATTTTAATCAATGCTTTAATGTTGTCACGAATCACCTCCTTCTTTGGCGGGAATTGACTTGACGTAACTAAATTTTGGTATTGCCAGACTTTCTAAAAAATCTCAGATCAGCGTTGGCGTTCGTTTCCAACATTCTCTCACCCGTTTTGCGATCCGTTGCTGATTCCACTAAACTCTCTTCTGGTTGTGGAAGAACGTCCAATAAAACCAACATGCGTGCCGGTTTCCACAATTCGTTCTTTTGAAATTTATGAATTTCACCGTGGCTTTCTGTTTTCGCTCCGGATATCAGCTGAATTTTAGCTGATCGTACCTGACCATTCAAACCAATTCTACATTGTAACACCTTTCCTTTTGGATAAGTGTTCCTCGGGTTGCCTTCGTTAACAACAAGTACCAAATCGTTCGGTTCCAATGACTTAGTTGGTTTTTGAAGAATCTTTGCTCCTGAAACTTGAACATTACATTCCGTTCCTTTTTGGATGATCTTCGATCGTGGGGCATCGATACTCGTTGGCAATTCATTTAGTGCTTTCCATTTGATGAATACCTCGGGTCTTCCAAGCGAAATTTTATATTTATCGAAAAACCATGGAATTGACATCGAGAGTACCAGGTGGATTCGCACATTTATTCGTGTTCTACCTTGTAGATTTTCTTCCTTGGTGATAATTTTCCCTTGATGATTCCAATTCGGATTTTCATTTGGGTTACCGATGAGAATTGACTGCTTTTCGCCGACTTCTTGATTGGCGGCTGCTTGCTTTGATAGTAACAAACCGTAAATTCGATTTGTCAGATGTGATGGTACGTAGCTTGTTACTTATTGGCGTTCCATTATAACAAAACTAGACGAACTTCGGTTTACATCCCTGAAATCGAATTCCATTTGTCGACATTTTCCGGCGACTAGTATATAAGATTTGCTTTGGTCTGTGTCACTCCATTCAATGGCTTCGTCATCATGATCATTTCCGAGGCAAATGTTTTTACTCGCGACTTGTGACGATTGGTTGACTTGACCGTGCGAACTTAATTCGCTGCAATTTGTTTGTTGTATTTCATTTGATTTTTGATCAGAGCCGCTGCAATTCATTGTTGCACTACCTGCGGTCTCTGGACATTGGTTTATATCTTGATAGCTCAATTGTTGAATGTCGACGACTTGTGACACCGTTTCGATGATCGAATTCGAGCAAGGAGTTCTGACATTATCGCTTAGATTGCACACTCCAAAATGTTGAGATATGTACTGCTTTGCGTCTTGAACTGGATTTTTCGTTTTTCTGATTTTAATACGACGTGAACTCTTAATTTGATGTTTCTGTCGTTGATTCCAATTTTGTTTTTTACGTGATGTATTAGATGCCATTCTTTCATTGGTACATCTTGCGTAGATCGATTTTTCTCAGAGGTAATTTCTGTCTCCGATGGATCTCTATCTGATGTACTTCTACTACCACTTGATTTATTTGATGAAGTATCTTTGTTTGACGACGCCCTTGATTTGCTTGAAGTTGATGTAGAGTTTTCAGACCTATTTGATGACGTACTTCCACGTTCGTCCTCGTTGCTTGACTCCGAATTCGTTTCTTGCGTTCCATAAACCCACGAATGACATTCGTGGCACATCCACCATTGTTCTTCTTCCTCTATCGTCTCATCCACACCTACACAATCCCAGTGAAAATACTTTTCGCAATACGAACATTGAATGATCTGCGGATATAGTTCTTTTTTGCACGAACCACAATAAATATTGTTGCCTTCCATTGAGGTCGATTGAAGTTCATTTATTTAAATGAATTGTGAAGTTTGATACGTTCAACGACGTTACGTTTAATAGACGATTTTGAATAACTTTGAGGTTATGTGTGGCCGCTGGAACACCAATGCCACTTGTGTTTTCTTGCTGATAAATACCAAGCCAATAAAACAAATTTGAAGAATGTTGGAATTCACTCCAACTGTGTGTGGTATTCTCACGGATGGATTGATAAATCTGATAGTATCGATCACTTGGGAATTGAAATTCAACGCTTTGTGCATAACAATTTATTGCCAAGTAATATGAAATGAAACTTCAAATTTCTAGAATAAATTTCTCTTATGAGCTCTAGTATATAATAAATGAATTTCTTAATCTTACGTTTTAGTATCCTTCCGTGTACCAATAACAACAAAATAGTTAGGATGATCGTGAATTATTTTAATCAATGCTTTAATGTTGTCACGAATCACCTCCTTCTTTGGCGGGAATTGACTTGACGTAACTAAATTTTGGTATTGCCAGACTTTCTAAAAAATCTCAGATCAGCGTTGGCGTTCGTTTCCAACAAGCTCAGAAGAACAAATTTGCAGACGAGCTTGCGATAATTCGACACAACTCCACAACAACCATCGATAAGTATAAGGAATTCGATAAATCAAGCCCACTGAAGACTTACTCACCCTATATCGATGAATTTGGAGTTCTTCGGCAAAAAAGTCGGCTCGAAACATCGAAACATTTGCCTTTTCAAACGAAACGACCGAAAATACTCCCACGTGACCATCAAATAACGAAGCTTATCGTTCTAGACCACCATCGAAAGCTTCATCATTTGAATCATGGAACTACACTGAACAATTTACATCAGAAATACGCCATTCCGTCAATGCGAAGAGTTTTGAAAAGCGTCATACATAATATTTGTCAGAGTTGCAAAAATGAGCGAGCGATGCCTAAAGTACCAAAAATGGCTGACTTACCACCAGCAAGAATCGCTACATTTGCTCGACCGTTCAGTCACGTCGGAATTGACTATTTCGGACCGTTCTTGGTCAAGGTCAATACCACCAAACGCAAGCGATGGGGGGTATTGATCACCTGCCTGACTACTAGAGCAGTTCACATCGAAGTAGCAGAGGCATTAACGACGAACGAATGCATTCTAGCCATCAGAAGATTCATTGCGCGCCGAGGTGTACCTCTCGAGTACTACAGCGATAACGGAACAAATTTCCATGGAAGCGAAAGAGAACTCCGGGAAGAATTTTCAAAAATAAATTTTGCCGAAATCGAAGAAGCCTTCACTGACTCGACAAGCCAATGGACTTTCAATCCACCGTTGACCCCTCATATGGGAGGGAGTTGGGAGCGACTGATTCGCACAGTCAAGTCAATTCTAAAAAAGGCAATGCCAACCCGTACACCGACGCAAAAAATGTTTGAAACTTTTCTGCCCGAAATCGAACATATTTTAAATTCTCGACCACTTACGTACGTCCACCTGGATCACGAAGAAGACGAAGTGCTCACCCCAAACCACTTTCTTCTTGGCACATCCGGCGGCGCCAGATCTCCTAGAAAATTTGATGAATCACACTTATTGCGGGACGATTGGAAAACAGTTCAACACATGATCGACTTGACTTGGCGGCGATTCAACGTCGAATATCTTCCAACTCTAACTAGAAGAACAAAGTGGTTCAAAGAAGTGAAACCAATCGAAGTTGGTGACATTGTTCTAATCGTTGACGACAAGAACGAACGGAATACGTGGCCGAAAGGGATAGTGGAGGAAGTTTACCCTGGTAGAGGAAAGCGAGTTCGTAAGGCGTTAGTACGTTTAGTAAGAGGCAGGGATAATTTAAAGAATATCGACGTCAAGAAAATAAAACACCAACTTTTAGTCCGACCTGTGGCGAAACTGGCAGTGCTCGTCGTTAAAAGTAAGTTAAGCAGTTTTGAAGAATCTGTTAACGGGAGGGAGGATGTTGAGAATACGAGCCCAGCCAGCGCTACTGGCCAGATGGATTTATAACTAACCGATCGAATTTGTCGTCAAGTCCTTTAGTACAGAATAAGAAGAGTTTCGTTCGACACCATTCTGAAAAATACCATTCTGAAAAAGTTAACAAATTAAAAAGGAACTGAATTATTAAGAGATTTATATTTAGTTAGTTATTGATTGCAAATAGTCAAAAAAAAATTAAGTTAGTTTTTGAGTCGTGCGATTGTGTGATAGAATAGTGGAATCTAAAGAAAATTGTGCCAAGGAGGTAAATCTTATTTCTTTACCATGTGATCATTGTTCTACGTGAAATTTATCTCCTTTTTTTTAGCTACAATTACGTTAGGTGTGATTAAATAACAATCGGATCAAATTAGTCAAAATAGTTTGCCAACTATTTACCGAGTAAGAAAAGTTGTTATTTATTAGTAGTTTCAATATTTGAGGTTATGAATTCTAGTTTTTTGAAAACCAACAATCGCCCGATCTCAAGAGTTAAGTGAATTAGGAGAGTAGAGGAGAATACTAAACGTAAGAAAACATTTACAAGTTGTTAAGCATATTTACTTAAGAAAATTTGTAATTTTCAGAAAATCTGAAGTATTCTTACGCACATGAAAATACATTGTTTAGTTTGAGACACGGCTTTCATTTCCATTGCGGTGCCGACGATACTATCAGATTTATTTCTACTCTACCAAGACTCCTAGATTCAACAGGTAGTGCGGGGGAAACGGTTGTGCGGGGAAATAGTAGCACCGTGATAACGTTTGTTTGGGGAAATGGTAATAGGGGAATATGTTAGTACGGTGAAATGGAAACCAGAAGTGAGGAGAAAATTGTAGGACGGGAGAAACGGTTGTACGGGGAAATAGTAGAACGTTGATAACGTTTGTACGGGGAAATGGTAGTACGGGGGAAATGTTAGTACGGAGTGAGGAGGAAATTGTAGGACGGGAGAAACGGTTGTACGGGGAAATAGTAGCACGATGATAACGTTTGTACGGGGAAACGGTAGAACGGAGAAAATTGTAGTACGGGGAAAAGTGTTGTATGGTGGAAACGGTAGTAAGGGTGAAACGGTAGCACGGGGAAAACTGTAGTACAGACGTAATGATAGTATAGAGCAAAGGGTAGTTCGGCAAAACGGTTTTGCGGGAAAATGGTAGTACGGGGGAAAACCAGATTTGCGTAAGCTTATGGTAACTACTAAAATACTACTAAATCCATTTCTTATTCATCTAAATCTGACTTTGCACACCCTTGCATACATTTTAGTATTAACGTCGCAAATCTCCGACCTAGCGGACAAGAATGCTTAATGTCCGCGTAGCCCCTAGGGGTGGGGGTATTTACTAGTCCTGGTATATGGTCACTTCCATAATTAGGCAGGATGACCCAAATCTCCAGAACTATGAGAGTTAGAAAGTTGGTTCCAAAGGCGAAGTTATAGAGAATTATAAAAGTCAAAACTTTGTCTGTTTGTCTGTTTGCCTGTCTGTTTGTCTGTCAGTTTGTCTGTCTGTAAATTGTCGGTCACAAATTTCCAGCGTGAACCAACATACGTCCGACCTGCTTGAAGAGTTCCGAGGAACTAAAGCAAAAAGTCGTTTTGCATTGCCTTATATGAATCAAAAAAGGCAATGCAAAAGAAGATTCCCATGCGAATCTATCTACGTCCGACCTGCTTGAAGAGTTCCGAGGAACTGAACTGTTTTGCATTGCCTTTTTCAATCCAAAAAAGCAATGCAAACCTAACTTCGAACGGGAAGAGAAAACCACAAGGGAAACCTAGAGGCAGAGAAGTAGAGACGTTCCTTTTGTTAAAGTACTGGGACCGCAATGAAGCAGTCCCTTCAAAAAAAGTTTGCTCTTATTATGGGTACAGTCTCCCATATAAGAACAGTATCGCCATCCGCATGTAATGGCCCTGGCCATTACATGCAAAAAGCGAGCATTTTTCGTTTCGACTCAAAATCACGATACGACCCTGGAGATTTGGGTGCACGTTTGTCGGTTGAGTAAACGAAATTCTTTGCTTGAGATAGTATCGAATGTAAATATTCGCTTATAAGTAACACGAGCATTCGATATATTACTGTTGCAAGCAAAAAGAATTGCATTTCCTATTGCTGATTCGACACTTTGTAAGGTTACATTTAAATTTTTATTCGGTAAAAACAAGAAATTTATATAGAATTGAGTCAGTCGAGTTCAGTCAGTCCAACAGTTAGCTCGGTTTTGGAAGGATGATTTCCGGGTGCCCCCGGTCTTAGGACCGGGTACAGCACCTAAGTACGATATTTTGTAGTTTCATTTCGTGTGGTCAAATGTAATGAATTCTATCAGTTGTGAAAGAAAAAAAAAGCTTGAATAAACAACATAAAAGTTATTACAAAGTGTTCTCCTTTGAAATCCTCTGTGACTTTTTCATGTGAGCTATAGTCAAATTGGGAACTTGTTGAGACGAAGACATCAGGTTGAATTATGAACAAGGTTATTCATTGCGTATTTTCCCGAAAAATATACAAAGACGATTGGAAAAATTTGTTGTCATCATTCGCACCTAGCATCGTTTTACAACGACGCTTAGCGCTGGACATCACCAACCGGCGATACTTTCAAGCGAATTGAAAAAAGGTATTTATACATTTAAAACTGAGTATTTTCTGTGAAGTATAACATTTATGCAACGAAAATAATTAGTAATTTTCATATGAGAAATTTGTTCAAGTAATTTCAGGGAGAATATATATGTTTATGTGTGTGTGTGAATGTGGAATGGAATAACCGAAAAAACTATTTTATGCACGTGGCTTCGTGTATGAAACGAAGTTATGTGGCGTATTCAAATATTTTCTTTGTAAGGAATTATTTGTATGGAACGAAATGATGCATTGATTTTCTTTGTACATTTTTTTGGTTGATGTTTAAATCTTTGGTTTCTTCGGCAAAGTCTTAAAGTTTTGTTAGAAAAAGTCACCAGTTTTGGTGAAAATGTCGGGCAGTTGGACATTGGGTCAATTTTTATGTTTTTTAAAATATTTTGGAATGTATGGGAGTTGGGCGATAGGTTTCTTTGGCAAAGTCTCAGAGTTTTGTTAGTAAAAGTCAACAGTATTGGTGAAAACGTCGGGCAGTTGGACATTGGGTCAATTTTTATGCTTTTAAACATTTAAAAGCCACTCACAATTCTTCATCCTACTTCCAATTGTTAAACAAAAATCGAAAAACTAAAAGTGCTGATTTCGTCGTTTACGCAATAACGCAACAATTTGGAATTGGGGAACCAAGGTTATCGAAATGGTCGAGCCAAAAGTCCTCAAAATCGAATTGGTCAAGACACCAAGGTCATCGAAATGGTCGAGCCAAAAGTCCTCAAAATCGAATTGGTCAAGACGCCAAGGTTATCGAATTGGTCGAGCCGAAGTCCTCAAAGAAGTGGTGAAAAAGGCGCCAAGGTTATCGAAATGGTCGAGCCAAAAGTCCTCAAAACCGAATTGGTCAAGACACCAAGGTCATCGAAATGGTCGAGCCAAAAGTCCTCAAAATCGAATTGGTCAAGACGCCAAGGTTATCGAATTGGTCGAGCCGAAGTCCTCAAAGAATTGGTGAAAAAGGCGCCAAGGTTATCTAATTGGTCGAACCGAAGTCCTCAAAGAATTGGTGAAAAAGGCGCCAAGGTTATCGAATTGGTCGAGCCGAAGTCTTCAAAGAGTTGGTGAAAAAGGCGTCAAGGTTATCGAAATGGTCGAGCCGAATTCCTTCATTTAAAGAATTGGTCAAGACGCCGAGGTTATCGAATTGGTCGAGCCGAAGTCCTCAACAAAGGTTAAAGAATGATTGAATCGATCGTCATGGATTGGTCAGCGTTATCATTGGTTGGTTATTTTTCAATCATTGAACAGATGGTAATCCCGAGTGAATTTTCGAGACGTGGGAGGATCGTGACGTCTCGAAATAAAATTAGTAAACGACGCGACGTAAAGTAATGGTGTCAATAATTGTCATCGACATCAGAAATTCGCCATTGGAATTAAGAAACATTAGTCAGTGGCGAAAAATGCGTAATGTAGTAGAAAGTGTGGTAGCAGCTACACTCATTCGAGAGAATTGTATTTTTATTCTCATAAAAATAGTGGGAGTATGTTAAAACTCGAATGAGTGTTTTCACTCAGAAATTCTAATATTAAGGAAAGAAAAGTAGTCCTTTTAAATCATGTAAAATCTAGTGTTGTGTAGTTTATTAGTATAAATACGAGAACATTGTATGAAATAATTCAGAATAAATTCGTCTTTTCACCAGACAACAAGTCTGAAGGGCACGTTTATTTCTCAAACGACCAACTAGGTCACGCAACGGCTCACTAAGCCACACATCAACAACCAACTAGGTCACACAACTGTAGAATTAGTTTAACCCATCTTGTAACTGTTAGTTCAAGGTATCGGTTTCAACAGTTAGTAAAAGTCACCAGTATTGGTGAAAATGTCGGGCAGTTGGACATTGGGTGAATTTTTATGCTTTTAAAATTATGTTCGAATGTATGGGAGCTGGGCGATAGGTTTCTTTGGCAAAGTCTCAGAGTTTTGTGAGTAGAATTCACCAGTATTGGTGAAAATGTCGGGCAGCTGTCAAAGTGACGCCATCTTGGATTTTTTGCTATCTTCTGAATTAGAATAATTACACGTTTGGTTTCTTCGGGAAAGTTGTTGATATTGATGAGTAGAATCTTAATGAATCCTAAGAAAATGGCGGCCACCTGCCAAAGTGACGCCATCTTGGATTTTTTGATATCTTCTGAATAAGAATAGTTACACGTTTGGTTTCTTCGGGAAAGTTGTTGATATGAATGAGTAGAATCTTTATGAATCCTAAGAAAATGGCTGCCAGCTGTCAAAGTGACGCCATCTTGGATTTTTTGTTATCTTCTGAATAAGAATAGCTACACGTTTGGTTTCTTCGGGAAAGTTGTTGATATTGATGAGTAGAATCTTTATGAATCCTAAGAAAATGGCTGTCAAAGTGACGCCATCTTGGATTTTTTGCTTTTTAAAGTATTTGGGAAGGTATGGAAGGCAGATCATTGGTTTCTTCGGCAAAGTCTCAGAGTTTTGTTAGTAAAAGTCACCAGTATTGGTGAAATTGTCGGGCAGTTGAACACGGGGTCAATTTTTATGGTTTTAAATTTTCGAATGTATGGGAGCTAGGCGATAGGTTTCTTTGGCAAAGTCTCAGAGTTTTGTTAGTAGAAGTCACCAGTATTGGTGAAAATGCTGGGCCGCTCGGGGGAAGAAGCAGTAAGGGGGTAACCGGTTGTATGGGGAAATGGTGGTACGAGGAAAACAGTAATGAGGAGAAAATGGTAGTACGGGAGAAACGGTTGTACGGGAAACAGTAGTACGGTGGAAAGGGTTTTACGGGGAAAACGGTAGTGCAGGTGAAACGGTAGTACAGACGTAATGATAGCAAACGGTAGTTCGGCAAAACGGTTTTGCGGGAAAATGGTAGTACGGGGGAAAACCAGATTTGCGTAAGCTTATGGTAACTACTAAAATACTACTAAATCCATTTCTTATTCATCTAAATCTAACTTTGCACACCCTTGCATACATTTTAGTATTAATGTCGCAAATCTTCGGCCTAGCGGACAAGAATGCTTAATGTCCGCCTAGCCCCTAGGGGCGGGGGTATTTACTAGTAGAGAATTAAATTTAAGCGAACACGTGTTTCAGGGTTTTGGGAAATATGCCCCAATCCTGATATATGGCTACTTCCAGAATTGGGCAGGACGACTCAGATTTTCAGAACTATGAGAGTTAGAAAGTTGGTTCCAAAGGCGAACTTGTAGAGAATTAAATTTAAGCGCACACGTTTTTCAGGGTTTTTGTGAAATATGGCCCAATCTTTATATATGGTCACTTCCAAAATTGAGCAGTATGACCCAAATATCCAGAACTATGAGAGTTAGAAAGTTGCTTTCAAAGACAAAATTGTAGAGAAATAAATACGCTACTTCCTGAATTCAGAGGGATGATCCATTTCATATTGGTAACTTTTTTTTAGTTGATGTTAGATGTTTGGTGTCAAAGGGAAAGTTGTTAGGTTCGGTGTGTAGTATGTCGGGGTGACCAACAAAATGGCGGACGATGGTATGGGACGGACTTGGGGGGAAAAAATAAGAATTTTTTTTGGTTGATGTTAGATGTTTGGTGTCAAAGGAAAAGTTGTTGGGTTGGCTGTGTAGTGTGTCGCGGTGACCAACAAAATGGCGGACGATGGTATGGGACGTACTTGGGGGGAAAAATAAGAATTTTTTTATAACTTTTTTTACGGTTGATGTTAGATGTTTGGTGTCAAAGGGAAAGTTTTTGGGTTGGGTGACCACACTAGGGTGACCAACAAAATGGTGAACGATGGTATGGGATGGACTTGGGGGAAAAAATAAGAATTTTTTTGTAACTTTGATTTGGACGGGGTTTTGGACGGGGATTTTGACGGGGATTTTGACTGGGATTTCGGCGGGGATTTTGACGGGGATTTTGACGGGGATTATGGACGAGAAAGTAGGCAGGGAAAGCGCCGCAGGCAGGGAAAGCGCCGCAGGCAGGGAAAGCGCCGCAGGCTAATAATTAGCGGGGGTCCAGGGGGCGGCAGACCCCTGGTATAAAAAAATAATTCTTCACGTCACATCAGAGCTTCATGCACGTTCTCGCTTATTGCTTATGAATGCCCTCGCACCCACCCCTCCAAAACCTTCAGAGTGCCCTCGCGGGGTGCACCTTAGGGGGCTAATGGGATCGACTAGTTACATATTATAAGGACGAGATGTTTGTTTGTTTGTATGTTTGTTTGTTAGTTTGTATGTTTGTGAATAACGCTCAGCGTTACATACCGTTATTTTGGCGTAACACTATACCCACTGCCATAGAAAAAAATATTTTTTCCGTATAAAACACCCGACATGCAGGAACGAACGTAGAATGGAAGAATCGAAAGAATATAAAGAAGTGAAACGAAACGAAAAAATATTTTATATACAAGCGCGTGTATATAGTGAGTATAAAGGAAGATGTCCAAATAACGGAAATATGATACACACGTTATGTGGTGTGTGTATGTTGCAATTGTTTTTCCTTTTGAATGAAATAAAATGACTTGGGTTTTTTCGTGAGGATGTTCGGTGTAAAGTAAATATTTTTTGTAATTTTTTTTTTTGCTTGATGTTACATGTTTGGTGTCAAAGGGAAAGTTGTTGGGATGGGTATGTTGTGTGTCGGGATGACCAGCAAAATGGTGGACGATGGTAGGGATGGACTTGGGGTAAAAAAATAATTTTTTTTGTAACTTTTTTTTGGTTGATGTTAGATGTTTGGTGTCAAAGGGAAAGTTGTTGGGATGGGTATGTAGTGTGTCGCGATGACCAGCAAAATGATGGACGATGGTATGGGATGGACTTGGGGTAAAAAAATAATTTTTTTTGTAACTTTTTTTTGGTTGATGTTAGATGTTTGATGTCAAAGGAAAAGTTGTTGGGTTGGCTGTGTAGTGTGTCGCGGTGACCAACAAAATGGCGGACGATGGTATGGGACGTACTTGGGGGGAAAAAATAAGAATTTTTTTATAACTTTTTTTACGGTTGATGTTAGATGTTTGGTGTCAAAGGGAAAGTTGTTGGGTTGGGTGTGTAGTGTGGCGGGGTCACCAACAAAATGGTGGACGATGGTATGGGATGGACTTGGGGGAAAAAATAAGAACTTTTTTGTAACTTTGATTTGGACGGGGTTTTGGACGGGGATTTTGACGGGGATTTTGGCGGGTATTTTGACGGGGATTTTGACGGGAATTTTGCGGGGATTTTGGCGGGGATTTGGACGGGGTTGTTGACGGGGATTTTGACGGGGTTGTTGACGGGGATTTTGACGGGGATTTGGACGGGGATTTAGACGGTGTTGTTGACGAGGATTTTGACGGGGATCTTGGCGGGGATTTGGACGGGGATTTAGACGGAGTTGTTGACGGGGATTTTGACGGGGATTTTGGCGGGGATTTGAAAGGGAATTTAGACGGGGTTGTTGACGCGGATTTTGACGGGGTTGTTGACGGGGATTTTGGCGAGGATTTGGACGGGGATTTAGACGGAGTTGTTGACGGGGATTTGGAAGGGAATTTAGACGGGGTTGTTGACGGGGATTTTGACAGGGATTTTGGCGGGCATTTGGACGGGGATTTAGACGGGGATTTAGACGGGGTTGTGGACGGGGTTTGGACGAGGATTTTTGCGGGGATTTCGACGGTGATTTTGACGGGGATTTTGACGATTATTTTGACGGGAATTTGACGGAAATTGTGACGGGGAATTTGACGAAGATTTTGAAAGACACATTAAACACCGCAGGCACATAAAGCGTCGAAGGCACATAAAGCGCTGTAGGCACATAAAGCGCCGCAGGCTAATAATTAGCGGGGGTCCAGGGGGCGGCAGCCCCCTGGTATAAAAAATAATTCTGCTTAATCACTTCACCGCTTTATTTCTTCCAAGTGCTCTTGCACCCGCTCTCTGGAAAGCTTTACGAGTGCCCTCGCACCCACCCCTCTTAAACTGAGCGTAGCCCCCCAAACCCTGCGTAGCCTAACGGGGCTAACG
Source organism: Pseudolycoriella hygida (assembly GCA_029228625.1). Classification (NCBI taxonomy): domain Eukaryota; kingdom Metazoa; phylum Arthropoda; class Insecta; order Diptera; family Sciaridae; genus Pseudolycoriella; species Pseudolycoriella hygida. Next base: position 192,656,871 of record CM055403.1, on the reverse strand, counting down.
GGATCGACTAGTTACATATTATAAGGACGAGATGTTAGTTTGTATGTTTGTTTGTATGTTTGTGAATAACGCTCAGCGTTACATCCCGTTATTTTGGCGTAACGCTAAATCCACTGCCATAGAAAAAAATATTTTTTTTTTGTATAAACCACCCCGACATGCGGGAATGAACGTAGAATGGAAGAATCGAAAGAATATAAAGAAGTGAAACGAAAAAATATTTTATATACAAGCGCGTGTATACAGTGAGTATAAAGGAAGAGGTCAAATAACGGAAATATGATACACACGTTATGTGGTATGTGTATGTTGCAATTGTGTTTCCTTTTGAATGAAATAAAATGACTTGGGTTTTTTCGTGAGGAACAGATGTTCGGTGTAAAGTAAATATTTTTTGTAATTTTTTTTTTGGTTGATGTTACATGTTTGGTGTCAAAGGGAAAGTTGTTGGGATGGGTATGTAGTGTGTCGGGGTGACCAGCAAAATGGTCGACGATGGTATGGGATGAACTTGGGGTAAAAAAATAATTTTTTTCTGTAACTTTTTTTTGGTTGATGTTGGATGTTTGGTGTCAAA
>CM055403.1:192636361-192655794 GCA_029228625.1 Pseudolycoriella hygida | reverse complement strand
TGAACCTACCCGATCTCTAAATGAAGTTGTTTTGTAATTGTACTCGTAATTGTAACATTGTTCACCCTGTTGTCACCTGTTAAAAAATTCGTTACCCGTTGAATGATGTACGTAATTGCAGTATCAAATTTGAGATGACTTTATGTATGTATTTTTCAAATTTCCTTAAGGTTGTGTCAATATACTTTTAGTTTGAACCAAGCCCTGATGATGGGAACATAGTTCCTGAAACCGGTTGGTTAAAGAATAAAAATAAAAGGCATAATTTAAAATTGGAGAGTTTATTTCAAACAAACCCTGTTTTCGTAATATTTACACAATTGTGCCGTATTCTGCGTATCAATTAATTAATAATTTGTTAATTGAATTATTATTACATTGTCCTCATAGTTGTACAAAAACATTGAAATAATTTAAACAAAAAAAAGGAAATTAGTAGTCAATCGGAATTACAAGCGCAATTTTTTGAGCCAATCTATTGCACTGTCAGTCAAATCATTGATGTCGTCGATGTTTCCCATATACTTGAAAAGTGGGCACAGAGACTCGTTTTTAGTGCCCTAGCTAAGTCCAAGGGCTCAAAATCAAAAAAGTTTCATCAATCGGTGACCGATTGCCGATTCTGAGGAGTTTTCATTTTGCTTTTCAAAATAATATTCACCCACGGTCCTAATAGTCCTAATAGAAAAAAGATAAATTTCTTTCTTTTTTTATGTTTGAAAAAAAATGAGAACAGCGTTAGATATAGTAGCATCCGAATTGAACTAGAATACATCAATTCTTACCTATGCGTATACCTGTTTTACTTTCAAAAGAGTTCACTCACATTGAACTCTTGAGTTTACTTTTAAATTTAGATCTAATTAGACCCGATGAGTGCAATTGCAGCGTTTTGAATTATTCTGGTTTAAAACGAATAGGACTATACACGATTTGATGGTTCGTTTATGAAGATTGGTTTATGTGCTATTTTAGCAAATTAACGAGCTTTAGCTAGATTCATGTCATTAACTGATTTTTCAATGGTATTTAAAAAAATAGTTTTTTTTCTCTATACGTGAGAGTGTATTGGTTGTGACGAAAAATATTTTCCCATCACTTGGGACGAAAAGTTGCTTTCCGCGGTATGTGCACCAACACACTGAGAGTGTATTACAGAATTGAAATTACCACAGCTGCAGATAGAAACAGCATAACAAAATTTTAACCAGTACTTCCAAATGTTAACAAAACACGGATCTACTAAGTCAAAGAGTTTCTCTTTGAATAATCGAACAAACGAGGTGTATATAAGGCCGCATAGTCGAAATGATTACTCACTCAATATGTGACCACGCTGATATACACATGGTCTTGCGACAAAGGTGTACTGAAGAGGCGCAAACGTCCCAATCAGCCAAACTTTTTGTCGTGGATTGTTAAAATATAGGATGGATAGAAACATGTCTGCTATAAAAGCGACGAGTCTATGCCACATTCTTAAATTAACGCTAAATTTTGATCTATTTCTGATAAAATCGCCCGAAATATTTTAAAAATTGCAAGATCGAATTGAATTTACCATCGCTGCAGATACAAACAGCATAGCAAAATTTTGACCAGTACTTCCAAATGTTAACATAACAACGGATCTACTAAGTCAAAGAGTTTCTCTTTGAATAATCGAACAAACGAGGTGTATATAAGGCCGCATAGTCGAAATGATTACTCACTCAATATATGACCACGCTGATATACACATGGTCTTGCGACAAAGGTGTACTGAAGAGGCGTAAACGTCCCAATCAGCCAAACTTTTTGTCGTGGATTGTTAAAATATAGGATGGATTGAAACATGTCTGCTATAAAAGCGACGAATCTATGCCACATTTTTAAATTAACGCTAAATTTTGATCTATTTCTGATAAAATCGCCCGAAATATTTTAAAAAATTGACACCGAAAAAAAATTTCCGGCGAAAAATTTTTTTTTAAAATAATTTTATGCGTTCTGAAGCTGTAAGACTCACCCAAATCGATATCAGTTGTTTTGGAAGAAGGCACGAGGACTTGCCTCACATTTCCTTTTTAAAAAGGGTTTTTGTTGTGATATCAGTAGTTTTATAAGAAAAGAGAAGTTTGCTTTAATTTTTTATTTATGTTTCAATTAATTTATGACTATGTTAATGTGAATATTACTTTAAGGCGTATTATTGTAACGTTTACATGGTTTTTTAACGAGGACTATGACTGCAGTCATGGTCACTCTTTTTCCATATCGGCTACAAAATAGTGAGACAATAAAATTAAATATCATCATCACTTTAAGAAATTTAACAATTTATCTTACAATAGTATATTAATGCTAATACAATATAATACAATACAATGCTAATACAATATATACATAACAAGTGATTCGAGATTTTTCTCACATAGCAGGACAATATTTTATCTTTCAGGAGGGAATATTGAATACATTCAACGTTTCTGTATATAAACTTGAAGTCATACTACCGCATCGGAATTCCATGTGTTTGTATAAAGGAAAAGGATGACACATGCATAATTTTGACTACATAAGCATGTGCGACGATCGAGGTGACGATTATTTTCTTAAGGTGAATTGTAATTGACGCTTACATTGTGGTAAGCGAGCAAGTGTGTGTAATATACACGCGAACGGTTATTCGAGTGTCCACAATGTATAAGTATATTATTTTACTTTAATAGAGACGATTCGCCGAACATTAAACACAAGTACTGATGGCCGAGCGAGCTAGGGCACGGTAGCGCTAATTTTTTGAGATGAGGTGTCGGGGGTTCAATTCTGATTGTTTTTACTTTTTTTTCACTTTTTTTATGTTTGTTTCATGCACAAAATATTCAAATTATCAAATTGTTGCATCTAGATAGAAGAAAGTGAAAAAAAAAAAAAAAAAATCGCGCATGCTTGAACCTAAATGCACATTTCATATAAATATTTATATAAAACCAGGGTTGTATTCGCTAACCAATTTTTTTAGCGAAGCTAACGCTAACGCTAATTGGAAAAAATCTTAGCGAAACTAACGCTAATCGCTGATAATAAAAAAATTAGCGCGCTAATAGCGGTCGCTATTAGCGGACGCTAATGTTCGCTAATTGTAACTAATTTTAGAGTGATTTTCCGAAAACTTCGACTGAAGTCGTAAATTTTGGGACAAGGTGTCACAGTTTAAAGAGACTTATGGCCCATGCGACTCCTTGAACCATGAAGAGAAAAACGTTTTCTCAGTTTTCGAAATTGCACTTCGATCCAAGGTGGGAGGCCGCGGAGTAGGTGCAGGTCAGAGGGTGTTAAAAATGGTTTTTCTGCTATAACTCATAAATTCAGCACGATCATGGTTCTCAGTATTGCAAAGATTTTTTGCTTCGGAGTCTATGGTCCCGGTGCACACAATCTGGAGCTGTAGGACATTATAGTAGATTTTTTTGAGCGAATTTCGTCACTTGCAGCAACAGCCTACTGTGGAACCAAGAATATGGGTACTTAGTATACCTATACTTGTACCAAAATATGCAAAGACTTCCTTGGTTGAGGTTTGCTGCAAGGAGCGACTTTTCACTTTTTCCATCAACGGGAAAGGAAAACTTCCTCATATACACAGCGAACCTCAACTAAACCTGAAAATTTTTTACTTTCTGACAATTATACGTTATCAAACGAGACCCTACCTGAGAGATGAATAGTTGAATGCAAAAAGTGGTAATCTCCAATAGCGAATTATAAGTAAAATGAAGCTCGCAATTTCTATGTGTGGTATTAATCATACCTCAACCTTTTCCTAAAAATTACAATAACACATAATATTTTAAGGAAAGAACTACAAAAAATTAATATATGTATAAAAATTGTGAGCTTCATTTCACTTATAACTCTCTATTGGAGATGACCCCTTTTTGCATTTAGCTATTCATATTTGGTTAAGAATTGCAAATTTGGTGATCATTTCAGCGTGGTAAAATCGGTCAACTCTTCCGTAGGCAAAAACTATTATACTGAAAATGATGGCTAAAACTGTTATTCCTAACCAAATATCTCATATAGCATATCGTAATAAATGGGACTTTCAGAAAAAAATGAAACTCCGATTGTCTCGGGTTACTTTGTGTAGTGTGGAGTCGAAACAGGCCTCAAATTGATGAAAAAATAATTTTTTTACTGTGCGGGTCACCTAACTGGCCGCAGAAAAATTTCAGAAAATTCTTTTGACAATTGTCTAACAAGTTTGTGAATGTGATAATTTATAACATTTTAGCGATTAGCGAATAGCGAAATTTGGTCTCGCTAATTCTGGTTTTAGCGAAACGCTAGTCGCTATTAGCGGAGGATATTAGATTTTAGCTTCGCTGTTAGCGCCGCTATTAGCGCTAGCGGCGCTAATACAACAAATTTCGAATTAAGCACACACACATGTCTAGTTCTCGGTTCAATTTTTTTTCTAAATTAAAAACTTTTTCATTTGTTATTTATTCCATCAAACATTGTTCATATAAAAACTCGTCTGATTGAGGAAACAATTACTTCACAGAAGTCCTGACATTAAGTGCTGCACACGGGCATTTTATTTGATCAAAATCCGTTTGGTCAAAAATTAATTATTTTTTATGTTCTAAATGTTCAATGCATTTACATACACACATTCACGCATATAGAAAACACATTTTATGAGAGTTTTCAATTGAATCACATTAGCTACGATAATAAAATTCGCAATTCACGCATTCACGAAGATCGTATGGTGTAGTGGTTAGCGTCGTTGATTTGGACGCGGGGCATTCTGTGTTCGATTCTCAAACATTTTTTTTAAATTTAATATTTCTGGACAATTTTTTTTTTACTTTTTTTTATGTTTGTTTCATGCACAAAATATTCAAATTATCAAATTATTGCATCTAGATAGAAGAAAGTGAAAAAAAAATTCGCGCATGCTTGAACCTAAATGCACATTTTATATAAATATATATATAAAACACAACCGAAGATTATGTTACAATGAACAATGCGCATGTGCATTCGAAAACAAAATTTCGAATTAAACACACACACACATGTGAGATTCCATGTACGCATATAGAAAACACATTTTATGAGAGTTTTCAATTGAATCACATTAGCTGCGATAATGTAATTCGCAATTCGTGTATTTAATAAGATCATGTGGCGTAGTGGTTAGCATCGTTGATTGGAACGCGGGGCGTTCTGTGTTCGATTCTCAAACGGACGGGTTTTTTTTAATTTAATATTTCTAGTCTAGCTGGTTATTTATCACCCTAGACAGTGGATATTATCCCTCTAGACGGATAAATACTGAGAATAATGCAATAAATTCTCATTTTCCGTCTCAAAAATTGGCATTTAATGTAAGGCGTATCGTCGCATATAAAGTAAATATAATTAAACGACAGTTTTATGCTAAAAATTGGTTGCACATTTCAAATTAGATTTTGTCATTATTCGGTGCCATATTTAAAAAAAAACCACAAAACCTTATACACTACACATTACACACACATACAGAAATTATTGTTGAACTTTGATTTATCTATGGGGCATGCATACACAGTTTATATTTAAGAATTTCGATTCACAAATAATACTGTATGACCCAGAGGAGCAGCAGTTAGCAAACTCGGCCGATATGCGAGAGGACCCGAGTTCGGTTCACCGTTCGGCAGTGCGTTTTTTCTTCAATTAAGATCTGCGGAAATAAAATTTTACCTAGACGACTAACAAATATTACATCTCTAGAAGTTCGAACAACTGAAGTTAACGTATGACTTAGAGATTGCATACAGAAACGTTTAATGTATGAAATATTCCTTCCTGAAAGATAAAATATTTTTTAAACACTACAATTCACACACAATAGTAAAGCCAGAGAAATCATCTCAAACGTTACCAAATACAATGAGAAACGAAAAAAAAAGGAAAAACATTGATTGTTACACATTAACATCTAGGCTGTTTATCCACGCGATTGCTTCGTCTGATGTTTTGTTGCAAGTCCTCTAAACATCCAGAGAAACGACGAATAGGGCAATGACTCAAGATATGATCCATTGTTTGGTTGTCACCACACTCGCAAATTGGGGACTCCGCGTAATTCCACCTGTGCATGAGAAAAGCGCAGCACCCCTGTCAGGCTAGTATCTAGGGGGGGGGGGGGGGGCAAGGGGGGCTCAGCCCCCTCTGAGCGTCTTCAGAGCCCCCCTGGCGAAACTGAAATGTTGCGAATTTTGCGGAAAAATATAAATCTTGACGCATGATCGTTTTCAATACTTGAAATTTTCGCCTGCGGCGCAATCATTCTTTTCTTATCCAATCTCAATTCAATGTTTCGTTATTGAAATAGATTTTCGGTTCTACATTGCAAGAAAAAACTTTTGACACTCTTAACGACAGTGGCGTGTTATCGGTCACATATACTAAGCTGCCAAAATTTTTGGTCACATATACTGAGCTGTTAGAATTTTTGCTATAAAATGGTAATCAGAACTGTATACTTTCATAGAAAACCAAAATTTGCAATTAAATTTTGAACAGTTTTTGCCTGCGGCGCAACTTTTAAGTATAACATTCACCACCAACTCAAACTAAATTTTTTATTTTTCTCGCTTAAGAACAGTACTCAAAAAATTTTTTCCCTGCAGTGTTATAATAGAAGCTGTATACTAGCTGCTAACAAAACCTGCGGCAAAAATTTAGCAAATTTTCTTATAAATAGTGTGAACGATTTCAGGAAAATATGGGAAGTGAAGGACAAATTCTATTGTCAAAACTTAGAGTAGCTTGTTTTTAAAAATCCGTTGCTGCATATATTTTAGGCAGAGGGAAACTTCGCACATTTAACTCACATTTTGTGAGCTAAACGAACCAAGAAGAGGATAATTTCATGTGAAAATAAGTAATGAGATTAATTTGGCAAAATGGAAACGCCACGAATAATACTAAATTTTTCAAGAATTTGTGAAAAACATTTTTCTCTCGCTCCGCTCGCGATTTCTGACATCGGTTCTGTTTCAAAGACTAAGCAGAGGCGTGTGTGCGTCCTAAAAAGCTGGGAAATAAACAAAAGTTCTGTGTGCTAGGCACGGCAAATAATTTAGGGAGGGGGCGGGGGGAGGGGGGGTGCCGGTCAAACACAAAACACCTTCTATCGGCGACCCTGTTTAACGAAAACCCTATTCCAAAAATACGACTGTATTAATCTGAAATGCGCGAAATAAAGAGAATTTTCTCAAAATTTCATATAATTTTATCAATTCGGTGGGGGGGCTCGAGCCCCCCCTGGCAGCAGACCCTGGCTACGGGCCTGACCCCTGTCCCGTTCTAAACCTGTTAATTCTCAGCCAGAGTCGTCTGGGTAAGTCGAGGCCGCTAACCGGTTCTGTTGGGTCTTCAATTAATTGCTTATTTACTACGGTTGTGTTTTGCCACCACTCTTTCCATCTGATCTTCAGATCGTCATAATCATTCCTATTTTTGTAGAAGCTCCAAAAGGGTTTTCTTGATTTTAGATGGAGGGTGAGGGGAGCTTGTTCCATGTCGCTATGCAAAGGCCTCCTTTCTGCGAATATGTGGCGGTACTATGTTGCTCAAGATGTAGAGCCACTCCTCTTCTGTGGGCTCCACTGAGCCGGAAACGATTCGCATCGCTTGGTTTATCTGAGTATCGACTTTATGTACGTGGCAGTTTTTCATCCATACTGGGGCACAATACTCGGCTACCGGTAGCACCATTGCTTGGGTGGTGATACGTAACGTTTTCGCTGTGCACCCTCATGTAGATCCGGTAAGTTTTTGGAGTAGGCTCACTCGCGTCTTCAATTTTGTTTTTATTCTTTCGCATGATATGTGAGACTGCGGTTAAGTGTGTCCTACTAAGTCGCCGTTCATTCTCTTCGGTTTTAGACGCCACTCTTTAAAGAAACGTCACATGGAGACCAAGTTGTCGTTTAGTGTATTTTGCAGATCCTCAAAGGTTTCAGGTTGGAACGCTAGAGCATTGTCGTCAGCATAGATGAACTTCCGAGAATGTGTCGTTGGAAGATATGCCATTTGCACGCAAAATAAAAAGCAAGAGAGAACGGAGGCATTATTTTCCAACTGATTTTACCATTGATATCGACATGGAAGTTACGATCATCAATAACTGTAGAGTTGTTTGACAGGGAATAATCCTGCTTAACTTAAACAGCAGCCCCCGCTTCCAAACTGTGTCCAAGAATACCACTCCCGTCTTTAAGCCTCCCTGGAAACCAAGCTCGATATAGTTTGTTAAAGATAAAACTTGGTCGCAACAGTTGCGGTTCTTCCTAAGACCTGCTTGTTCCTTGGGGACATTTTCGTCGATTACGTCTCTAATTCTTGCCAAGACGACTCTTTCAAACAGCTTGTAACTACAACTCAAAAGAGAGATCGGTCGGTAGTTTTCAGTTAGGTGTGGCGGCTTGTTAGGCTTTAAGGTGACTTTAGATTTTTTCCACTGTTTAGGAACTCGACCGGTCTTATACACTGGGGAGGCGTATCTAGATGATTGAGGGCTTAGTCTCAGGTTACGGATATACCCTTTTTTCACGATGATTGTCTGCTTTCTGTCCACTTTTACTTTGGTGTTTTCTACTAGCTTCGAGGCGATTTGGTCTGGTGTTACCGGGTACACTTTTGTCGACTTTCGAGATTTACCATTTAGTCGATTTACAACACCCCGTGCTTTTCTGCTAGACTTAGCCAAATTTGTTTTAATTGTCAGCATTTGAACAAAGATTACAATTCGTCATTATTACAACTAGTATCACAACAAGTAAAAAATCTCCTCCATTTTATCACAAGAGCGAAAAGTGCCCACAACCGCAGCCCCATTTCCTCTCTGTATGGCCATGCTCACTCTCTGCATCAGAAACAATTTAGATCTGGGCTCGTTCGTCTTTGCTGCAATTTTGCGACTCAATTTATCGAAGAAATGGATAGCATCGGCACTCCAGGAACCCATTGCTTCGACAGCAAACGGGATGAAGTGGTAATTTTGGTTGATCAGGTTTGGTACTTTGCTTCCTTTCTTCTAGCTTTGTCATCCGCTGCTCACCCGGGTCTTTTCAAACTGAATTGAAGGTTACTGGGTGCCAGTGTGTCAGTGCAAGTTGCATATCAATGTGATGCCATCTACTCTTTTACCATCGCTACGAACCAGGCCAATCGGTTCCAGTGTGGACGGTATATCTGCCGATGCCATTGCCCGTTTTATTATCACGTTCAGTTCAGCATGTCTGGCATGACGGCCCGCACTTTTCCGACACTTCAATCCGTGGTGGCCTTGACAAACTGTGATGCGAAATGTGTTGTTGTCCAAGAGTGTTCCTAAAGATTGCGACGGCAACGCTTGTAGCCAAGCGCTCGACTCCGGTGTTCGAATCGCCATGAATCTCGCGATGTCCTCGTCGCGATCGAAGCTCCAACTGTTCAGCAACCGTGTCGTATTGATCTTTGTCCAGTTTCGTTGAAGTGAAGGCAATTCGTTCCGTATGTAGAATGTCCCACTCCTTCAAGCCATCTTCATAATCGGCAATTTCTTCAATTTGCAGTAGGGTGATGTAACATTGTACTAACAAATCGGAAACCCGAATTAATGGATGACAAGAAGGCCGGCATCGATGTATCCAAAACTTTCCGAACGCCCAGACCACCTGAATTGCTCGGTAGCGACGCCACGCACCACGTGTTCATGTCAAACTTTGAATTCGTTAGCGATTCCAGCGTAGACCTGATTTCGCCGTCTATGTCGCTGAGGAGATCCGTGTGCTTCCACGTAGACCTGATTCTCAGCAGGAAAATCAGCTTCGGGATTGCAAAACAATTTTTTAAAATGTAGAACGCTATGTAGTAATTTTCCAGCTGCAAAAGTCTCTCGAAAAGCAGTTTCATTTCATCCAGTTTGTTTCTGAAGATTTCTTCAAATGCACTATCGGATAATGGTGCACCCAGCAATGTGAAATCGTTGACTACGCAAATACTAGGAGAACATTCATCAAATTGGTCCACAACGCTTTGTTCCACCTCCGAGCAAAAATATAGCTCACACTTGTTCGGGTTAATTTGTAGGTCAATTTTTGCACACTCCTGGATTACGGTTTTAAAATCTGACAAAACTGCATCGTACTCTCCCGCTATAGTTCCGTCGTCTAAGTAGAACACCACAAAGTCCGAAACTAATGCGTTCACCACTGCCTGAATTGCTGCACTGAATACCAGTGGGCCACAAGGGTCACCTTGCTGGGCTCCGTTTTGCGATAGTAAAATAAAATCGCCGTAAAACAGAAGCGTTGGCGCTGCGTAGCATTGGTAGAGATATGGAAATATCGCCGGGCAGTGCAGCTTAATTTCGTTAAAAAAAACGTCTCGGTCTACTTCGTTGAAGGCATTACGGAAATCGATCTTAACCACAATAACTTTATGGTGAGGTTTGATGAAGGTTCTGGTCGCATGTACTGCCACCTCGCAGCCACCCCGCATTCCGAAACCGACTTGTCTCGGTACGAATTTCGATGACATCTCTGCTCGGACCGATGCGCTGGCCAATTTGGATGTGATGCGACGGAAGCAAAATTGAGTGAGCTCATCTTCTCTTCCAACAGAAGTTTGCCTGTCTCTTTGCTTCCCGTAGATTTAAAACTATCGAAGAGCGGTTGACTTTCTTCGTTTCAGTCGGGAATATATGCTTTTCTGTGACCTCGGGGAATCGATTTCTTTGCTGCTGTTTTGAGGAGCCCAGTGAAACGTTCATAATTTGATAGTAACGGTGGGATTCTGGAGATGGCTTGCTCTACGGTTTGCTTGAACATTTCCCAGTTGGCTTTTGAAAAATTCCACCTTTTTCTTATCCGCACGCACTAGTGGTAGCTGAAGGCCAACATTAATTATCACCGGACGATGTTGGCTATTTGGAAAACCTTTTAAAATTTTACGCGTCGCTGGTAGCAACTCCCCTTCGTTGTCCTTGGACACGAAGCACAAATCGGGCGTATACGACCTATTCCATCTAGCTGATTTAAAAGTTCCGGGATCGTCAGCATTATATAGCAACGAGAGGTCTTGTCTAGTCATCCAGTCCAAAACTTTTTTCCCATCTCGGCCTTCGTCATTGTAAATGTGGGGAAAACGTTGTCCTCAAAGTTGCCTTATGGGGTTTGTACAGGCTAAAAATTGACAGACCGTTCAACTTGATGCTTCTACAATAAGAATTGACTTCTGGAAGCACTTCCACGAGCGGTAGCAAGTCGTCCTTCACGAAAGTAGCCGGTCCAAATTTTTCGTGATGAATCGCCGCCACCATCGTAAAACTTTTTACTTCTGATCTGCTGCTTTCTTCTTTCAAATGTGTTTCTTGTATTGCAGCTATATCGATGTTTTCTTCGTGCAGTGAAGCACCTAAACACTCGCATTTATGCTTCGATATTCCTTCTATATTTAGTTGGAAGATACGTACGCTATTTCCAATGTTATGGTTTGCAATGGTGTTCGCGTTTGTGGTGCATGCGGTAGCATTAAACACTGATTCCGCTGTGGTGTCCATTAATTCCGTTGCAAAACTACAGAAAAGGAAAGAGATTTAAATTTTCGCACCAGCATAAAATTCGAAAATATTAACGAAGGCAGGTTATTGGGTTCGAGGATCGGTTTAGTTTACGGTCGATTTCGGGTTGGGTGAAATTTCATAAATTCATGCAGTAACGTTTATCTTGTTTGCGCTGGTGATAAGGCCTTAAGTTTTAACAGTTATGTGAATTTTGAGTGCAATTATTATAATGTGTTGATAAAAAGACAATTTCCTTGGTTGGGAGACTTCTGTGTTGAAGTGTTCAGCCGTCGGCTTAGCAGCATTTGGTTTGTAAACCACAGAGACTATAGAACAACACCTACTTGGTATAATCTTGGCTGCCGCCCTCCTTGTTGATGTCAGTTAAGTCAATGTAAGTACCTCGATAGGTTTTGCTCTATCCGGTTTTCTTCTTCTGATTATCAATTACTGATCCACTTTACTAGATCAACTCCGATTTCATTGGCGAAAGAGATCCCTCCTTTAGCAATAGCCGATCCTCTGTAATGTGACTAGCCAGAAAACAATGATAAATAGCAAAGATTCTCCCAGCGATAGTTCGTAACACCGCCTGACTTAACTTGTTACTTGTAATTGGAGATTGCAAAATTGCCTTAACTCTTAAGTATGTGCAATTACGTCCTCATTAAATTGGATTGGAAATTAACGAAAGGGCAATATTGAAAAATCCGTCCGAAGCAACGGCACAAAAAATCTCTCAAGCCCTTAAAATTAGTCCAGAATTTAGAACCGGCCTACAACGCTGCACAAAAAACCTCTTAGCAATATTCACGAAAAAACCAAATATCGTGTCGGGTCGCGTAGCTTGAGGTGGGCTCACACTAAGGACTCTATAGCCCGAACCACTCGACAAATTTTCACTAATTTAATTTTCGTGATTTTCTGATGTCCATATCTTTCATTCAAAACTTTGAAGAGCGATTTCCGTTCCAATTTCGCAGTGAAACAAAGACGATAGCCGAAAAATAATCGGCGACGGCGTCTAGCCGATGAAAAAAAGCTGGCGTCCGGCGGCTAGATCGGCTAAGCCGTCGAAAAAATGCCCGCGGCGTCCAGGTCTAGCCGCCGGCAAAAAAGTCGGCTGGCGGCGGCTGTAGTACAAATTTTAATTCTTTCGGAAAATAAAAAGGTTTTACTATTTAAACAAGTCGAAATCAAAAAACTCATTAGGAAACAAAGTGGATTCCGATGTTTCTATATCTAGGTATAATTAAAGTTAAAATCTAGTAAATTTATATTTAGAAAAAAGTAAACGGATTTAAGCTGCGTAATAGTACTTGATCAAACTATAATTTTCGTGAATAAAGGTTGATCGGTTCTAAGTATGCTTTACGTCTTGTTAACAATTTGCCTGCATTCGAAAAAAATCTTTCGACCGAGGCATAAGTTGCCTGAAATGATAACATCACTGAAATGTTGAATTGGAATTATTGGAAAAACAGTCGAATTTCAACCATAATGACAAAAGATTTCTTACAAATTACGACGAATGTTAAATTGGAACAATTTGGAACGTTTATTGATTAATTCGTTCGAAATCAAAATCAAACAATGGCATTCCAAGTTAAAGTTGTTCCAATTCAAAAAACGTCACCCTAATTAAATTTTACCGTAATTTTTTCATCATGTTCGAACGATTTGCATGACTGCCTATGTAGTTCCAAATTAAGATCGTTCCAAGTCAAGATAATTTACTCTATAATACTTTAACCGCCGAGTCAGCCGACTATATTTTTCGGCGGCGTCTAACGGCGTCCGCCAAACTTAGCCGACCTAAAACCTTGGCGGCAGCGGCTTGTCATTTATTTATTTCATCAAATAATCCTGACTACTTACATTTTACAAGCAAACAAATATAAATAAAAAATTAATACCATTCTTGGAATTTTAATTGAGGAGAACGTCTCTAAATTATACAATGATCATCTTATATTTTTACAGTTTATTTTCTAACCAGCTGTTGGCCCTTCTGGGTTCAATGTATACACAACAAGTTGTGTATGTATTCTATATAGATATGGTAGATATTCGAATTATTCGAAGTAGAGTGAAACTCCCAACCGATCGGCTTTTTTTATTTATTTATTCGCATTCGCATTACGCATTTATCGCATTCGCCGAGTCTTTTCAATGTTTTTTCAGATCAAATTTTGACACTAAGACTCAATAATTATATATTCTGATTCAGAGAATCTATAAAAGGATGTGCTATGCAAACAGTAGATGTTTTGGAATTTAAAATTGATGATCATTGTCTTAAAAATATGCAATGAAAAAACATCGCAAAACATAGAACTGTCAAAATATCTGACACGCTCTTAACCGGTACTTGACTGACAATATTTATTTGACTGAACCAATTATTATGAGCATCTTGCGGTACGACGGACACTTGAAAATTATATTTGAGCTCCTATGAGGCAATCTAAATGTCGCAGAAGACCTCAAGCTATATGGGCTGTCATAATACACTACGCTATTAGCCAAATCAGAGGTAGTGTGTCCGTTGATTATTTTGTATAAATATAACTCGTCGAACAAAATTCTTCTAGTGGAAAGTTTTTGCATTTGTAGATACGCTAATCTCGTCTCATAGTCGGGCCTCGGCATACCAAGCTTATAATACACTAGCCTCGTGAATTTTCTCTGTATACGCTCGATCTTCTCAGTATAAACCTTGTAGAATGGGTTCCAGATAACTGATCCATACTCGCAGATCGATCTAATGAGAGAGTTAAACAAAAACATGGAAGAATTCTACGGACTGCACTGAAGTAAATGACTAGGCGAAAGCTTGATCTTTGAATGTTTTTCCGCTGATAAGGCGAAAACTGTGCATCAACCTTATATGTGCTTGTACACTCAATTCAAAAATGCACCAGTCACCAGAAAAAATAACATTAAATCCGGAAAGTTACAAAGTCATCCGGAAAGTTAAAAAGTGAGCCGGAAAGTCAGAAAATCGCGAAAAATCACATAAAGTCACGAAAAATCATGCACGAAAGTTCTGGAAAGTCGTCCAAAATCACAAAAAGACACATAAAATTCCAGAAAATCACGACATGTAATGTTAAATCTCGGAAAGGGCCGTTCAGAAAGTATGTCACACAGAAATGTTAAGTTCCGGAACCCACAAAATGTATGACATTGCAAAAATAATGTCGGATTTGAAACAGCATTTTGAGTGTGACTTGGAACGGCATTGGGACGAAAATTAAGATGGGATTTGGACGTGTATTGATTTTGAAAAGTATTTTGACGGGAGTTAAGACTAAGTTTTGAAGGGAATTTGGACAGGAGGCTCGGACGGGCTCTAAGACGGTGGTTTTTGAAGGTATTTGGACAAGGATTTGTAAGGGTTTTTGAACGGGAGGTAAGACGGAGTTCTGAAGGGTATTTGAATAGAGGGGCTAAGACGGAGATTGGGAAACGTATTTGAAAGGGGATTTGGAAAGGTATGTCGACGGGAGCAACGACGGGTTTGACTTGATTAGACCCGTTCGAAGAACGAAGTTTTTCGAAAAGGGGTCCTATGCGTTTACCACGACGTTTCTAACCACCCCAATTTCAACCCGGGAGTAGGGGGAGAGCTTCGATCATGGTTCTTAGATGACGATTCAACAATAAAAAAATGACCGTCCGTCCGCCTGTCCGTTAAGATGATAACTCGATTTCAACCGATTTTCAAGAACTTTTTTTCCTGAAAGATAATCAAAATATTTTTTATGGGACTAAATCTGAGCACTGTCGGCCCAAGGGCCGCTGAGCTAGGGCCGTTTAAGTGGTTTTTGTTCTTTTGTACATAAGTCGAGTAAATGTTTTCCGATTGTGATAAATTGTTCCAAAGGCCTGGGCATCCTTGACATTTTATGGAAGAAAGTTTTTTTCATTTTGAGCTCAGCCAGGGCCCTAAAACTGAATCTATACTAGGACCCAGCGTGTTTTTTCTACATAAATGGGTTAGATCTTATCCGATTTTCAAAAACTTTATTTTCCTGAAAGATAATCAGAAAATTAATTACAATATTGAATTTGGGCAGAATCGGT
Source organism: Pseudolycoriella hygida (assembly GCA_029228625.1). Classification (NCBI taxonomy): domain Eukaryota; kingdom Metazoa; phylum Arthropoda; class Insecta; order Diptera; family Sciaridae; genus Pseudolycoriella; species Pseudolycoriella hygida. The sequence goes on along the minus strand of CM055403.1, from coordinate 192,640,109 downwards.
CGAAAATTTTCGAAGTTACGGTTGAAAAAGTGGTCAAAAACGTGGATTTTTGAAGGTTGGAGTAACTTTTTCACTTATATATCTGCGAAATTAGAGCAGATTAAGGTTTTAAATAAAAGATATGGACATCAGAAAATCACGAAAATTAAATTAGTCAAAATCTGTTGAGTGGTTCGGGGTGTAGAGTCCTCAGTGCGGGCTCAACTCACTTTACGCGATCATATACGATATTTGGTGGTTTTTTGTGAATATTTCTGTAACGATGAGAATTTTTGTGCAGAGAAAAAAGAGGCGGACTTTCTTGTTCATGGAAGTATGGATTAGAGGCCTCTCCTAAGTGCTCTAGGTTGGTTCTAAGATCGGGCATTTTTTTTTATTTTTTCCATTTTTTTTTAAATTTTGGGCTTTTTTAAGGATTGGAAATTGGAGTGGTGACCCGAACAAGCGCGAGCTGTTCCTGCTTCCGATATCTCAGTGATTTATGAAATGTCAAGCAAAAGGGAATAAAAATACATGGGCCCATAATGACGACCCTGTTCTTCCCACCCCAATACCATATGTGAACTAACACTCTGAGATTTGAGATGGAGAGTAACGTTCGGTAGGCCCACACTCTACAACCCCTTTAATTGAATCTCATACTATGAATATTGTTTGACGGAGCTAGAAAGGACACATAGCATCTAAGCTTTCAGTCAGTGTACTGCTGTTCCGATAGCCACTGTTTCAGCTTTTTCTGAAACGAAAGTGGGTCTAGGGTTGTGAGGCATGCCGAGAGAGAACAGTACAGAGCGCTATCAGATATGGTTAGAGCACCTTTCCATAACTTCATTCGTGTTGAAGCACCGTAGAATTGTTTACGATTTCTGGTTCCATACCTATGAAAGGTTGTTTTGAATTGAATCGTACTGTAAGACTGTCCACAGATCGAATTATGCATGAAGCTACAAATGCTCTGTTTATAAAGGCCATTGATGTTCAAGACTACGGGGCACTGTGACGTGAATACATCAACAGTGGGGTGACGCTGTGGGAGCTTGCAAACATGTTTTAAACACCTTTTTTGCAATGTATGCAGGGGTGTGAAGAGGATATGGACGGCGAATCTGATAAAGGTTGAAGAAAGATCTTTAGCTCCGTAGTCGCATAAAGCGCCGCGGGCACATTAAGCGCTACAGGCACATAAAGCATCGCAGACTAATAATTAGCGGGGGTCCAGGGGGCTGCTAGTATAAAAACATAATTCTGTTAATCGCATCGTAGCTTTATGAACGTTCACGCTTATTGCATTCGAGTGCACTCACACTCACCCGTTCCAATGTCTGCGAATGCGTATCCACTAGTGGCTACCGGGATCTAACTCTGGGGGTTTGCTCGGAGAAAAAAGTCTTACGATTTTTATGAGCAACATTTTCACAGAAGAAAATGTTTTCATCCTATTTTATCCAGAGGAGTTAGACAGCGAAAACTATTCAAATATGGTGGTTTGGTAAATTTTTTGGTACGAAAGTGGTGCTGTTGTGTAGAGTGGAATGCGCTTTTGAATGTCAATCGATAGTGCAGGTTCGGTGCAAAAAAATTGCCGAATAATGTTGGTTGAAAAATTTCGAATGGATTTGTCGCCAACGAACGGGAGCAGTTCTTCAGCTATATCTCGGTCAGCAGTGGTCGGCAGGTGCCAAATGAAAGATGTCGATCCCATAAAGCCTAGATAGGTAGGTACGCCTAGCGTACAAAATCATTTAATCAAAGACTGCGCAGTTTTAATCTCTAGAACGTTTTTTGAAGTTAAACTTTTTGCGATATTTTGGGATTATTTAGGATTATTTGGGATTATTTGGGATTATTTGGATTATTTGGGATTATTTGGGATTATTTAGGACTATTTGGGATTATTGGGATTATTTGGGATTATTTGGGATTATTTGGATTATTTGTGATTATTTGGGATTATTTTGGGATTATTATGAAGTAATTTCCCCCTGCTGTCAACACGATAACTCGAGCGAAACTCATCCGACTGGGCACTGTCGGCCCGAGGGCCGCCGAGCTAGGGCCGTTTAAGTGGTTTTTGGTCTTTTGTACATAACTCGAGTAAATCTTTTCCGATTTTCATAAATTTTTTTTGTTTGAAAGGCCTGGGCATGCCTGATATTTTATGGAAGAAAGTTTTTTTATTTTGAACTTTTGGGCTTAGCCAGGGCCCTACAACTGAATCTCTACTAGGGCGCAACGTGTTTTTTCTACGTAAATTGAGCTTTTGGGCTTAGCCAGGGCCCTACAACTGAATCTCTACTAGGGCGCAACGTGTTTTTTCTACGTAAATCGGGTAAATCTTATCCGATTTCAAAAACTTGAACTCCTGAAAGATAATCAGAAAATTATATACGTGGTTCACATACACAAGTGATTCTTTGAAGGTTGGTGGAACTTTTTGACATATATCTCTGCGAAATTAGAACGGAAATTGCTTTTGAATGTTTTAAAGAATAAATATGGACATAAGAAAATCACGAAACTTAAATTAGTCAAAATCTGTTGAGTTTTTCGGGCTGTAGAGTCCTCAGTGTGGGCCCAACTCACACTAAGCGATCATACACGATACTTGGTGGTTTTTTGTGAATATTTCTGGAATGATGAGGCTTTTTTTGCAATGTTGCAGACAAAAATGAGGCGAACTTTTTTGCTCATGGAAATATGGATCGGATCTAGTGCAATTTTTTTTTAAATATTTTCCATTTTTCTTTTAATTTCGGCTTTTTTAAGGATTGGAGATGTTTTTTGCGCCGTTTGTTCGAACGGGTATTTCAATATTGCCCTTTCGGCAATTTCCAATCCAATTTATTGTCGACGTAATTTCATGCACTTAAGAGTTAAGGCAACATTTACTTTGATACGTTAGAATATTTTTGCAACATCTATTGTATTTGCCACATCCGCATATCATTTTTTGTTTTGATTATGGCAAAATTATTTTTCAAAATGTTCTTTTATATTTCTAAATATCAAACAACACTAAAGAATTTCTCAATATTTGATACAATTGGATTGAATGCAATGTTAAAAGCAAAAGTTTTCATTAACGTTAATCTTCAAAACGTTCACCGTTAGGTTCATATCTAGATTCCACACATCCTAGAAATATTTCTTTTCTCACTTCACTGTTTTACAGAAATTAAGAGGAATTATAAATTCTTCATTGAAGTATTGTTGTTATTATAAGGGAAGAACAAATTTAAAAAAAACACTTTTGCTTGCCATAATCAAAACAAAACTAAGTCACGTCATGTAGTTAATGTTTATCACAACAAAAACCCTTTTAAAAGGGAAATGTGACGCAAGTCCTTCTTCCTCCTTCCAAAACAACTGATATCAATGAATGATTTTGATTAAAAAAATGCGTCACAAATGCCGGACCCCCCAATGTTATAGTTTTTCTGTTCTTTCAGCTTTCACAACGCAAGAATTTGTCATTATGTATGGCGTATTTTTGAACAGGAAATCAAATTTTTGCGTATGACAACTGAAAGCGTAGAAAAATTATTACATTGGTGGGTCCGGCATTTGTGACGCATTTTTTTAATCAAAAATGAAAACATTCCAAAAGAATTTTTGCGTTTCAAAGCTTTAAGCGTCACCCCAAATTGATATCAGTTGTTTTGGAAGGAGGAAGAAGGACTTGCGTCACATTTCCCTTTAAAAGGGTTTTTGTTGTGATATCAGTACTTTTGGAAGTTTCGGCTACTAC
>CM055403.1:192588521-192620391 GCA_029228625.1 Pseudolycoriella hygida | reverse complement strand
AATCAATGATCAATGATTGATATTAGAACGCGCATGTCGCACAGAAAACAATCCAAAGCTCATTTTGTAAGCAATAGAGAAAGTGAAAAATAAGAGAAATCCAGCAAATACCTGCCACGTTGCATTCGAATCACAATGCAATTGAAACACGCAAAAAGAACAATAAAACCCGCGTTATGACTTGAGTGATCCGGCACCCAACACAAAAACAACTAATAAAAATTAAATTAATTAAAACAAAACCCGGATCGAAACGTAAAATTGTAAAAATAAACAAAACTTACACAGAGCAAACCAAAACACGTCTATCACGGCGGCCATTTTGACTTGACTTGTTTGTATGCTCTGATAATTCTGTTGGCTTTGTTGCTAGCTTTATTGAAGTCCTTTTTGTCGTTTAAATTTCTAGTTCGATGCCACAATCTACGGACCTTTCTTCTTTCCTTGATTAGATCTCTTATCTCTAGCGGATAATTGATTGTGTTTGTAGGTCTGTCTTTTGGTACAGGGGCGGCTTGTTTCGCAGCTTCTTGGAGTAAGGCAAAGAATTCCTCGGTATGAAAGTCAAGTTCATATTCATTTTTTAGGCTAACCTTAAGATTTATTAAAATATTAGATTAAACGAGACTCGACAATCCAGTTTTAATCTATGCCAATTTATTTTTAATTTTCCGACCGGTCTTGACCAAACCTTGACAATGGGAGCATAGCTCTCGAAACCGGTCGGAAAATTAAAAATAAATTGCATAAATTAAAACTGGATTATCGAGTCTCGTTTAATCTAATATTTTAATATTTGAATTGGTGCCGAGTTCTGTGATTTCAATTTTAGAATAATGTTTATAACCTTAAGATTGATTGCCTCTTCTATTTTCTTCCTAAATTGATCCCAGTCGGTGAATTTGGTCATAACAGAGCTCATAGTAGGCTAACCTTAAGATTGATTGACTCTTCTATTTTCTTCGTAAATTGATCCCAGTCGGTGAATTTGGTCATAACAGAGCTTATAACAGAGCGATTTCATAATGAGGTGATCTTGGTGGACACACACATCATGTACCTGCTAGCTCAGCCCAAGTTAACTTCAGAATCAAGTGTGGCCATTAAAAGTTTAAAGGATTGCACTGAAAAGAATTTGAGAGCTCTGAAATCATTAAAAGTAGATACATCGACATGGGACCCTATCTTGCTGCTATTATTGGTTCAAAAATTAGATAGATCAACAAGACGCGTATGGGAACAGACGTTAAAACAAAAGGTCAGACCTACGATGGAAGAATTTTTAGCATTTTTAGACACAAGATTTAATGCACTGGGATGCCAGCAAAATTTCAATTTTTCAATAGAACCAATGGAGCGTTCTCAAACGAAATTCCGGAAGTTTAAGAAACATAGCGGAAGCGAAAACAATTACAACACTAAAGAGCCGTCCCCGGCGAGAATTCATCAAAATTTCCACAACACTGCTAAGCCTACCAGAAGACGTGCCCGTTGAATTGTGAGAGATCCACAGAACTGAAGAGTGTAAGGCTTTTCAGAGTATGGCCCCAAAACTAAGAACCAAGAACGTTTCTATGTGATATTGATTTTTAAGGAAAAAGATGTTTTGTTGATTTCAACTAATAAAAAAAAAGAACTGATCTCATCAACTATGCAAAAACTGTTTAAAGAGACATCAAGGAAAATGCTCTTTACGACCAAGTTGTCAGAGATATGGAAAGTACCATCACACTTCATCTGGAACAACGCAAGTCAAAGGCACCTACATTAGCCAAATCAACAGATAGCAGTAATGCCGAGAATGCGAGTTCGACGAACGGGTCAAGGACTGATATAAGGAACCATCATACAAACGTGCAGCACACGGACAACCGAAATCAATCATCCAACTGTGCTGAAAATACTGATGTTATTGCATGGGACGAGCCAGTCTTATTAGCAACTGCCTAGGACTATGGCCTATGTCTACGTTCCGTTAGAGATAATTTATTCTATCCATTTAGGGCTCTCTTGGATCAGGCAAGTGAAGCAACGTATATTTCAGAAAGCGTAGTTCAAAATTTAGGTTTAAAGAAAATACCTGTTACTGCTTCGACTAGTGGTTTAGGTGGCGTTACCACTGGAACTATAAAATGTATCTTGAAATAGAACTAGGATCGAAACAAAATTTAGCATTCAGCCTAAAGACTCAAGCCCCAGTAACAAAAAAAATTACCAATCGCTTACCATCGAATCTGTTGCGAGATCCCGATTGGGAGCACATCAAAAATTTAAGGTTAGCAGATCCCGAATTTCATGAACGCGGAAAGGTAGATTTGTTATTAGGCGCAGCGATTTACGGGCATTTATTGCTATCCGGTTTAATCAAAACAACATTAACGGCTCCTGTCGCTCAGAAGACCGAATTTGGGTGGATAGTGTCTGGAGCCACAAGACCATTAGAACCACTAACTCATAAATTTGCTACCTTCCACCTAAAAGTAGAACTAGAAGATCAGTTGAGGAAATTTTTCGAGCAAGAAGAAGTATCGAAAGAACGAATTTTTACAAAAGAGGAGGTAGAATGTGAAAAATTCTTCGAAGAAACAGTACAGCGGAACGAAGAAGGGCGTTACATCGTAGCCTTACCATTTAAACGAGATCCTGATACGTTAGGCCTTTCGAAGGGACAAGCCTTTTCCCGACTGATGAAGTTGGAATCGAGATTCAAGATCGACGAGAAATTAAGGGAAGAGTACACTCAGATCCTAAAGGAATACGAATCGTTGCAACATACAACGTCCATATGCGAATTGGACAAATCCACAGAGTCGACAGTCGAATCAACCACGACCAAAAGCAGAGTTGTGTTTGATGCTTCGGCTAAGACTACAAAAGGTTTATCGTTAAATGATGTCTTGATGACAGGTCCGACACTTCAACAAGATTTAAGGTCTATACTATTGAGATGGAGAACACATCGAATAGTATTCGCCGCCGATATCGCCAAAATGTACAGGCAAGTAATGGTTTCGAGAAAATACAAACGAGCCAATTCTAGAATATGAAAACAATATGGTAACATTTGGAGTAACGTCGGTAACCTATCTAGCGGTCAAAGCAATGCAACATTTAGCAAGAAATGGAAGAAACAATCAGACCGAAGCAGCTATAAAGATTTGCAAAGAATTAAGGGCGTTACTAGGCGAGGCGCAGTTTCCGCTGCGAAAATTTATTTCCAATTCAGCTGAGGTGTTAGAAGAGTTACCGGAAGAGGACCGAGAATTAAAATTACCATTAGAAATAAACGTCAGCAATAAATGAGACAAATAACAAGACTAGACAATCCGTTTTTTAATTATGCCAAAAATTTTTTATTTTGAACCTGACCAGCAGAGAGTTGATATTTCACTGGGATTGTCGGTACATTTCGGTTGGGACGTGCGTCTAGAGGGCCAATGTGAGACGTTTTCATACAACAAAGTATCAGCCATTTTTAATCAGAAAATTGAAGCAAAATGTCAAACTTGTTGAGTGTGAGTATGTGAGATGTTATGGATGTTATTTGTTGTTGTTAGTAAGTATCAAGGATTATGGATGTTATATGTTCATTTTGGTTCGAAATTGAAGTATTTTAATTAATTATCACACAATATTTATTTTGACATTTAATTGGTCAACACATTACTAATAAAAAAAATTATATTATTTTGAGCTACGAGCATGTCTACATGCCCAAAAAATGAATTTCGTGGCGTCTCTTTCCATTGTTACCTGACACAGACTTATTAAGATAATGTACTCTAATTTGCAGGTATACAGTTGAAATTTGTTTAATTAGAATATAATAGTGGAAGTCGGCCGGTGCCGATTGAAAATGGTTCTTCAATTCTTCGAACAAGGTATTGTTTCTGCTGCAATACTTTCCAACAACCATGCACATCTTTTGAATGTTATGCTCAACATGTAAGAGGTTTCCACCACTAGATTTCAACGAATGCCGAAATGTTCTATCAGCTACGGAGCAAATCTCTCGTAGCGATCGAGATGGAAAGAACAAACCACCCTTTTGCTTCGTGTGAATAAGACAAAATTCGGAATCGTTTTCATCAACGGAAATTAGTGCTGTGATACATGTTTTACACTTTAAAATTCCGCTTAATTTTTTTGCCACAAATCCGCTTATGTACGCAACGATATTCACGTACTCGTTGACGTAGTTTACATTAAATGCATTATCTTCCAAAACGTTTGATAGTATTCTATCCAATTCGACTTCCGAGTTGTCTAAATCTAAGACATAGTCTGAAATAAGGCTAGCTGGAGCTCTTGCAGAGCTAACACTCAAAACGGGAATATGCTCTAACGGAACACAGTTCGCTGTACTCTTTGTACGAAGTTGCACATGAAGTAGTGCTTTCTTAAATGCACTTCGATACTGCCAAGCCGTTGGATTAGAATTGTGTCCGGAATGAGAACGCATTTGACAGTGGAACATCTCTAGGTTATCTATGCCAGCTTTGTAGGTTGGAATGTAAGTGAGTAGTTGGTTTTCGACAACATAATCGTTGAACAATCCTTTAATACTTTCAATCAATGTTAACATCCCAATGATGCAAGTCTTTCTCTCTGAAGCGTGGGTGTACCGTCCAAACATTTTAAACTCAACAAGAAAAATTTAGCATCGGCTAATCGCGACATAATTAAATGTTGATTTTCAACGCGTAAAGGCTGCTTGTAATGCGTTGCTTTTACATCGAAACTATTAAAAATGTCAAAAAGGTCATTGATGATACGTAAGCACCCGACCGTTGCTGCACTTCCTCGAAAGTCGGGCAAGCCAAATGTCTTATCACAAATTTCAATGGCATCAGCAACCGAATCGCTAAACAGTTGTGTCGCCAAGTACACTTTCATAATTTGATTTTTATAATTAACATGCAAATTTCGGAGTTTGTTTCCGAAGTGTAGCCCCAATCGTTTCTGAAATTCGAAAAGTTTCCATATGTACTTCCATTCTATTTTCTCGTTTTCTCCATTCAAAAAGATACCCCAATCACTGAACGCGTTTCGAAACAACTTAATCATATGCGGCATATCGGGCCATGCAAATGATTTGAACGTAGATACTCTAATATTTAAAACGGAGCTAATATTAAAGGGATCTCTCCAATCACATCCGAGCGCTTTAGACGTCGCAAAATTGGTAGGTAGACCATCGTACAAAATTGTAGCAGGGATAGCACCGGTATCTCTGACCAATTCGGTACCCATCGAAACCAAATTCGATAGTTGGACGGCTCCTATACCATTTATTAGAAAGTAGCCAAAGCATATTTTAAACGCTACATTCATTCCGACAAACATGATGTTCAACGCTTCGTTCGCTAATGTTTTTTTGTCGCTCAAGATTGCCCCACCAAAATTGACGTAGCCGAAAGTAGAATTTCCGTTGCTTTGAAGTTGTTTTCTCAATGCCATTCCGTCGACTGAAACACATCCCACAATCGGATACGGCGTCTCAGATTGCAAATGTTGAATTGCTGACAACGCTTCAGTGGAAAATCCTGGATCACCGTTGATGGTACAGTACCAGTTTTTAATAGTTGAATCGCATGGTAGACAGTTTGCAAAAACTTCTCTGACGAAATTGTAGGCGGTTGGTGAATAGTAGTGAAGAGTAAGTGCAAATTGACGCATTTCTGGAGAGTACTTTTTTGGATGGGACCCATTTTTATAATGTTTGATCACAACATCAAAAAATTCTTGTATGAAAGGCGGCATCAAATGGACATTCTTAAATTTGGAGAACTTTTTTTCTGTGTTTCGCTCTACTTTCTGCACTTGACGCCGAAGTTTGTAAATCGTCTGACGTAGTTTTTCCACTTTAACGCGTCCGGCTAATCCCTTCACTTTTACTGACATTTTTGGGGCCGACTTCAAATATTTAGAATAATTATGTTCTTTATAAATGTCATACCGGATTGTTACGTCTAGAACGGCATTCGAATTTAAGTTTACTTCTTCGATATCTGCACACGATCTGACTATATGCCATGAACTTACTTCCATCTCTTGTGCCTGTCGACAATATTCATAACTCAATCAAAGCTTTTACACACGCACATTTTACGACCGTTACCAAACATCTAAGGTTTCGCTCAGAATCGACCAACAAAGGTCGTCTTCAACGCAAATAAAAGACAAATTAACATAACAATACATTTATTTCCGTGCATCCAGTTCACAAATACATAACGTGACCACAAACACAACGTTCCACTTGCACATTCGATCTTTTCACAAGTCTTTTCATTACCTCCGGACTAATTTCAACTGTAGCTTCCTCCAATTCAACGATAATGGGATTGTCAACCATATCGAAAGGTTTCTCAAATCTCTTCTCTACATATTGAATTGGCAGCGCGTTTCTTGAGAGATTACTTGACGTTGATAGACGAAGCAAATCACGGCTTTGAAAATGATCTGAGCAAACATATCCATGAAGAACATTTTCCTTATCTGTTATTTTTCCAATTCTGGACAACCAAATTTCGCGAACATAGCCATCTTTAGGAATTCTTAAGATTCAAAAACAAATTTCTGTTATCACATAAAAATGAAAATGAAAATAAATTTACCGGTGAAATGAAACTGTGCTTCGTAAATTTTTTTTATACGTAAAATTTTTGCAACCACTGTAGTAGCAATAAGGCATTTTGTGGAAATTTAAATAACGCTACGCGAAAACATCAAGATTTTTAGTTTCTAACAACAATGACAGTTTGCTTTAGAAAAAATACATGGTATTCCATTTTGTACAAAAAAGTTTGACATTGGCCCTCTAGACGCACGTCCCAACCGAAATGTACCGACAATCCCAGTCAAATATCAACTCTCTGCTGACCAGTTTCGAAAACAAAGTTTTCATTCTCAAAGATTATGGTCCAGACTAAAAACCATTAAATCATTTACACATGTGATTGCAAACCATCTTATCACGATAACATTATTTCTCAAATACATAAACACAATTAATCAAAATCCGATACAATTAAACGCTAATTGGCGTGAACATTTAACATGGACACTACATTAATAAGTTTAATTAACACACCTACTCATACCAAAATTCAATTTCGTCAATGTGTGGAATCCAATAAGGGGTTCATGTCTGCCGTAATTTGCATAAGAAACTTATTGATCATTTTTTGAGAGAGAATTACATATATTTTCTCTCTTAAAAAGTATTCACTAAGTTTCTTATGCAAATTACGGCAGATATCAGGTAATTACTCTCTCATCGTCAAAAATGTATTTGGTTACTCACAGTCAAAAAATAAATCATCTTCAACACTACTGACACGTTTGACAGGTAATAATATAACGAAGCGATACACATTGCCAGAAATTCCCACATGAATTTGTTGAACATAGACAATGGTAATGTAATTTCCCCGCTTTTGAAATTGTTCACTAAAAAGAGAACGATTGACGAGAATATTATTACCTTAAGCGACAAGTTGGACAGTACTCTGCCGTAATTTGCATAAGAAACTTATTGATCTTTTTTTAAGAGAGAATTACATATATTTTCTCTCTCAAAAAGTATTCACTAAGTTTCTTATGCAAATTACGGCAGTACTGCTTTTGAAATTATTCACTAAAAAGGGAACGATTGACGAGAATATTATTACCTTAAACGACAAGTTGGACAGTACTCTGCCGTAATTTGCATAAGAAACTTATTGATCACTTTTTGAGAGAGAATTACATATATTTTTATATACTTTTTGAGAGAGAAAATATATGTAATTCTCTCTCAAAAAGTGATCAATAAGTTTCTTATGCAAATTACGGCAGAGTAGTGTTGAAGATGATTTATTTTTTGACTGTGAGTAACCAAATACATTTTTGACGATGAGAGAGTAATTACCTGACATGAACCAATTACCCACACATTGACGAAATTGAATTTTGATATGAGTAGGTGTGTCAATTAAACTTTTTAATGTAGTGTCCATGTTCGTTTTCGAAACCGGTCAGGTTAAAAATAAAAAATTTTTGGCATAATTAAAAAACGGATTTTCTAGTCTTGTTATTTGTCTCATTTTTCGACAATTGTGCCGTGTTCTGTAAAGTCAATTTTATGCAATTGAATTGAAGTCAGCAATAACATAAAGAAACTGGGTATGCGCTACGACCCTACAACCGACACATTCCAATTCAAAGTAAATTTACAGGAAATCATCAGTCCCACAAATAGGAGCATGCTATCCGAAACAGAGTCATTGTTCGATCCGTTAGGATGGCTTACCCCAGTCACCATTAGAGCCAAGATTATGTTTCAGAATTTGTGGCAGGCGGGTTTCGATTGGAAACAGGAATTACCGAATAGTGTCATGGAAGAATGGTTGAAATTTAGAAACGATTTACACTTATTGGAAAATCTCAGAATAGATAGATGGATGGGGTTTGGAGGAGACGTCAAGAAATTTGAAATTCATGGGTTTAGCGACGCATCGGAAAAGGCTTATGCGGCAGTAATCTATTCACGCATCGTAAATCAAGATGATTCGATACACATAACAATGTTGACATCAAAAACCAGAGTAGCACCCATCAAACCAATAACTTTACCGCGTCTAGAATTATGTGGCGCGGTTTTATTAGCCAATCTCATCAATAATGTACAGAAATCTTTAGGCACGAATAAAGAGAATATTCATGCATGGGCGGACTCAACGGTAGTCTTAGGGTGGCTACGAACGGAGCCGGCCAAATTAAAAACCTTCGTCGCAAACAGAGTTGTAGAAATACACAATTTCTCGAATGTTAACCAATGGCATTACATCGAAGGCACGTGAATTCCAGCGGATTGCGCTTCGAGAGGTATAAGTCCAGGTACATTAAAGGATCACAAATTATGGTGGGATGGACCAGAATGTTTAAAAGAACAAAGGGCATCTTGGGAGCAAAATATAGAACTTACACCATTTACATTAGAACTGAAAGCTAAACTCATATCCACGTTCGCAATAACACCGAATTCCGACTTAGACGGTTTCATTTCAAGATATGCTAGTTTCAATCGGTTAAGAAGAATAACAGAAATTTGCTGCAATTTCAAAATTTTTTTGAAAATTTACAAGCCACAAAGCAAACTCGAATGAGCACTGAATCCAAGCTTTGTCAATAACATACGAGGCGAACAGCAGAGAATACGACTAACAATTACAGCCGAAGTTTTAAAGAGAAACGAATTACGTATAATACGCTTACACCAGGCCAAAAAATTTAGCCAAGAAGTACACCATCTAGCGGAGAAAACCCCAATCAGCACAAAAGGTAAAATTCTGTCGTTGAACCCCTTTTTAGATAAAGAAGGTTGCCTACGTTTAAAAAATTCAAATCTTGAGTTCGACCGAAAGCGCCCATTTATTATAGCATCCGGAAACCTCGCAAAATTAATAATTACTGACAGTCATGAAAGAACGTTGCATGGAGGAACACGTCTCACAATGAATTTAGTTCGAGAATCGTATTGGATCATTAACTTAAGATGACAAGTCAAAAAACATTTTTTGAATTGTGTAAAATGTTGTGGACACAATCAGAGAATGGGAGAACAAATCATGGTTGATATACCACAAACTCGAGTAACAGCAACAACACCTTTTACTCACACAGGTTTAGATTATGTTGGACCATTTAAAATTAAGGCGTCCAATGTTAGGTCACCACCAATACGCGTAAAACCTACAGTTGTCAACGGGAAAGTAATAAATAAAGTAAATAAAATAAATAAAGTAAATAAATCTATTCCTAAGGTAAGAGTGTACGAGGGGCAAGGGGTACCGACTACAAAATCACGAAAAATTTCAGAAAATAGTCGAATGCACAATACTGTTGTAAAATTGAATAAGACCAAATTTTACGGCGCAACAACATGGGTGTTTGATATTTTCGCTAAAAAGAGTAACTATGCGCGACTTTGTTGTCGAGGAAGTATGTTTAGACCCGTACGAAGAATGAAGTTCTTCGAAAAGGGGTCTTATGCGTTTAACAAGACGTTTGTAAACAGTCGACTTGGAGTAGGGGGGAGCATCGATCATAGTCCTTAGATGACGAATCTGCAAAAAAAATTTTGTTCGTCCATTATCACGATAACTCGAGTAAAACTTGACTGATTTAAAAAATGTCTTTATCTACTTTCGATAGCTGGATATAAAGAAGTCAGTACAAAATCTGCAAGAAATTCATTTAGTTGGTAATTTGCAGCATCACGAGCATTTCCTCAAGGACACTTAATCACTCAAATCGAAATATTGAAATTCTATTTAGCATCTTGTAATATTTTATCTTCTATTGTTTTTTATACTTTATAAGAGACTGTTTTGGCTGTTTTGTTATTGGGCTTCTATTCGGCCTGTTAATTGGTCTAAAAACGAATAAAAAAAATTTACATGACATGACAGAAGTTTCTATTATAGCAAAATAAGAGTGTTTTTTAATTTTTTTTCTCTCAAATTTAATAACTTATTCTAATTTGCGGTGGAATAGTGAATAACAAGTGCGGAAAGGCATAGGAGAATGTATGTAATTTACATTACCAAAGTTCCCATCGTTTAAAAGCTTAATTTCATTGAAAACTATTGAAGTGCGTGTTCTTCTTTGAAGTGCTTAAGTTTCGGAACAAGAACAATTACTTTTTTCAATCTGATTCATTTGATATTTGTTCATATGATTTATTCAGTTTATGCACTTTAGTGGCTTTTTTTCGTTTAAATTTGAGAAAAGAAAAATTTGAAAACAAAATCTGCCATAATAAAAACAAAATATATGCTACTCGGACTCGTACGAATCACAGTGCGTTGCAAAAAATATAGAGAATGTAATAATAATTTCTTGTTCGGTATTTGATTTTCTAAAAGACCTTTGTCTTGCTATGTCGGACATAGTTTTTTAGATGTTACTTTTCGAGAACAGATGTGGGTGCCAAATCGGAGCAGAGCTCCAGTGTAAAACCGTAAGACCATTGTATTCGTACAGGGCTTATAATTCATCGACTGGAACCATTCTTTAATTCGAATTAGGAAACACACACCGATACAACTTTTTTGTGAATAGATTGAGACCAGCTGAACCAACTGGTTTGGGTTAGGACGTGAAGTTGAAATTGTGTTGACTGTAGTCGAGAATGATAAAAAAGATTTGAAAATCGGTCAAGTTTTACTGGGAACGGACGGAATTTTTTTTTTGCAGATTCGGCACGGACCAATATAATCTCGCCCTTCTTCCCCTTCAAATTAACTGGTTACAAACGCTGTAGTAAACGCAATTGGCCACTTTTCGACAAACTTCGATCTTTGTACGGGTCTAATTAAGACACCTTTCATGCTGCTGTGAATTTTTGAATTTATGAACCAAGTACTTTAGCAACACGTCCGTTTGCTACTATGAGATTGAATGGCAAACGGATTTGTTGCGATTGTTAGATTTGTAAACAAAAAAAAAGCTGATTGAATCGGTAGTGCAGTTGACTGTAGCGCCATCGTACGGATTACCGGTGAAAGGTATCGTTGGGAGGTTCCGGTATTCTACTCCTACTAGTTTCGCTCCTAGTATATCTCATAGATGGCACTGGGCTTATCGCACAGCTTGCCACTGGCACTGCTATTGATGGCACTGGGTTTGTCGCACAGCTTGCCACTGGCACTGGCACTGCTATTCAAAGGATCTCAAAAAAGTAGAGCCACAAAATCGAAACTAGTAAATGATGAACCCTTCATGGGTTGTTAGGGCAAGATTATTATTGTTATTATTTGTTACGGCCATTGAACATTTATAGGCTAATTCCATCGGTACAGTCACCTGGGTAACGAAATTCATCTCTTTCACTCTTTTAATGTGATTTTGTGATATTAATATGAGACAAAACACATTCGTTGTCCAGCTGACATGGTAGCGACAATGTGTGGGTTACCACCGATGAAATTAGTCAACTTTTGATCACTCTGGAACAGATCTTATGAAATGGGAAGCATGTTATTCATTACCTATTGATTATATGCTTGATCTTTAGCTCGTGATTCTTTTCATTCATTTTCCGCAATTAACACAAAAGTTCAAAGTTATTCTCAAACAAAAATAACAAAATTATTTCAATTCATTCAATTTAATTCATAAATGACTCCAACGTATAAACGCAAAATATAGAAGCATACTATGCTTCGACCTTAAATCATTTGGTATGTACATGAGTTCATTCATTGGTTTCCATTTGTTTTATTTGTGAAATGTATCTCAAACATATACTAGCTTAAATCGTCTCAAGCTGTAATGCTATAATATTTTTTGTTGAATTCAATGCAGCTCATAATGTTTGCCAATGTTAAAGATAAGCAAGTGTAACTTTGTTGTTGCATTCGTTTGCTGCAATGGAACATGCATCAGAAAGGTGACTTTAAAAATTGCTTAAGTTCTACGTATTCATGGATGAGGCCGCAATTGAAAATTTTCCAAAATGTATTACCAGAATACATGCTGTATTGCACCTTAAATAGCAATTGAAGTTTTGATTTTCCCTTCCAAAAGATTAAGCGGCTGTTCATAAACTACGTCACTAACAAATCAGGATTTCTCCCCACTACCACGCGAAAAGTATCAGTTTCAACCCTGTTATTTAAATTTGCATTAATACTAATAAGAATCTATGTTACAACCCACAAAGGGTTAGAGGCTAGATCATTATTTACTAGTTTCGCTGTTTGTGGTTCTACTATTTGAGATCCTTTCATTACCGGAAAGTTTTACTGTGCTAGTAGTAAGATGTGCGACAAACCCAGTGTCATCTATGAGATGTAACTAGGAGCGAAACTAGTAGGAGTAGAATACCGGTTCTCCCAACAATGCCTTTTCCGGTAAGCCGTACGATGGCACTACACTCAACTTGAGCGATTCAATCAGTTTTGTTTTGTTTACAAATCTAACAATCGTTAAAAATCTGTCTGCGGTTGAGTTTCGAACCAACACACTTACAACTCAATCTCGTAGTAGCACGTAGACGTGTTAACGACTACGCTATCGAGTTGCATTCAGCTGTTGCGAAATAGTCTAGATTGTATGATGTAAATCAAAAAAATTATTCTCAATTGGTTACTCCAGCCAAATCCGGGAAAGCAGCGTGGTGTGAAAAAATGTTTTCTGAAAAGAATCCAGTAGTCAGTGACTTGCACTTTCTACTTGAAAGACTTGAAGTCAAGCTGCATACTTTCTGTTCAACAATGACAAAGAAGGCAGCATCACTGACGCATTATCAATTTTAGATTTGACACCCAGGCTACCGCTGCCATATTTTTTTAAAAAAATATAGCTCAAAAGCGCAGCCTGGTGTCAAAATGAAAATATTCCGTCTGAGCGATAATGCTTCAAATTTTTATACATAGCTGCCTACTTTGTTTCGTTGAACCCGTGATAAAGCACGAAATTGTGTCGACAAGTATTTTTCCATGAAGTAGCTATTCCCTAACATCCACTTTTTGACCAGATTATGGCCGAAAATACACTCCTCCCCTTGCTGCAATTTTCTGAAACCTGCGCAGTGTGCAATTCGAATTTAAGATCTAATCCGTTCATACACTAGAGGAAAGATCAATTTAGTGCATGAACTATAATTGCTTGATGGATGCTTCGGAGTTAATCAGAAAAATTGTAACAAAATACGTTATCAATTTATGAGACACCACGTTTGCTAAAAACGTGTTGAATGAATGAATGAATATTAATTTTATTGTCTACTTTTCTCAAGCTGACATGGAAAAAGAGTGGCTATGACTATTGTCATAACCCTCGTTAAAAAACCATGAAAACGTTACAAATAATACTCTTAAAGTACAATAACATTATCACAGACAAAAGGCGAAACAAAAACACCACATCAAAATAAATAAACAAAATGAAGCATGGTAATAAGTCAAACAATAATAGACTTAAATCAAGGTATTTCATCGATTTAACCCAAGCCTCCCATATGCCGTCCCAGTGGGGTGGGTGAGGGGGAATGAAAGACCATTGAACGTTATCGCATCGGCCAGCTCCGGATCTACATTTTTTTTATGAAAGTGGTGGAATTATCTGAATACATTTTCGATGCCAACCCTTTCGTCGTTTCGCGTCGGCCTGGTTTTCTTCTCGTTAGCACTTCCATGGGCCCTGCATAATCTCTTATTGTGTGTAGGAATGCCCTGGCGATGTTTACTCTAGGATCGAAAAGGTTCCCCATGAGTTGCTCTTGTGTTGTGATTCTTTAGGGATTATGATTTGGTGCTCTGTATCGTAACTAAGGACTCCTTGAGGCGTCCCCCTACTCTCCAAATGCCATACTCGTTGCAAAATGAATGGAATGCTAATAATTTGCATTTGTTTGACAACGAACTCCCGACCTTTATCGCCTTTATTTCATTAACTCATTTTGACCTTTTGTATGCATGGTTAGCGATGCATTAGTTCGTTTTTCTAATATCTTGTCGGGTATTTCTATGTTCGGATTCTTCGGCAACCATAACCTGTGCGTTTTCAACTCATCTGGATGTACCCCTCTCGTAAAACAATCTGCCGGATTTTCTATTCCGTCTACGTGTCGCCATGACTTCTGAGCAGTTAGAGACTGGATCTCAGAAAATCCATTCGCCTCGAAAGTTTTGAATAAATCAGGTGTAGAATTTACCCAAGCTAAAGCGACTGTCGAGTCAGTCCAACAATGTATTGTAGGGATTTTCAGTTCGTCCCATAGCGTTTGGACTATATTAGCTATTAAGACTCCGGTTGTTGGATCTCATCTTAAGGATTTGACAAACCGTCTGGAGTGAATACCGGCTTCCATCACCACTGGCCTTAGTGAAGCCAATTTCTCAAAGACCAATGGTGAAAAGTAGCAAGGCTTAGATTCAATGCCCGATTGCCGGCTCTTGAGCAGTGCTTGCAATGTGGGGATATGTTTCTTTGCGAGTGGAGGAAGCCCGGAAAGGGCTTCTAGATTTTAATGATGACTGGGTGGTACAAAGGGCCCATAAGAGGCCTGTAAGCATCGATCAGAAATTGACGGCCCAAAACTGACAAAATCTATAGGTGTACCTATTATTTTTGTGAATGGATTCTTATTGTTGAACGTTTGAAAAAATCGTAGTAAACCATGAATTTGAAACGGCAAAAATTGCACGTTCAACAATGGGTACATGGTGCATTTTCCGTTTGTTTTTATTGTAAATTGTCTATTTTAAATCGAATTTCTCTTTCCCTATCAAGAAAAACACAAAATTGCTAAAAAAATTAAATAAGTTAAATTATAGGCTAAAGGAACTGTCGCAAGTACAAAGAAAAACGTCCCAAAATAGGAACACATACGTTATTCATTTTGTTGTTAAAGTACATACCCGTAAGGTGACAGATAAATCTTTCAGTATTATTTACTCAACTAATTTTATGAACGGTAGAAGTTCTATCGTTTTGAATTCGTGACAAAAAAAAATTAGAACAGAAATAGCTGCACCAGAGAAAATATATTTAGAGTCACATTGTTTGATAAAAGAAATAAAAATACAAGAGAACATAATATAAATGAGTGGGGAATTTTCTCTGCAATAGTATGTGTAAAAAATGTTTATGAAAGAAAAAAAAATGTATTTAAGTCTTGTTTTAGTTTTAGGATTTTCGGAGTAATAACTGTTTCCTAAGTCGTTTTGAGTTGTTCTCAAACTTAGCAACTTGCTCGTTTATGTAAAATGTTGCTGGTTTTTATAGCACTTTCCAACTTCCATTTGGTTTTTCTGTTATTTGTAGGTTATTCTCGACGTAAGTTAGGTCATCTAATGATCTAATGGGGGTTTCTCTAGCACTTTTTAACTTCCATCAGGTTCGATCAGGCTTTCACTTTTCACACACGACAAAGTTTTAAACAATACAATGATTTGAAATATTAGTTCTCTGGTGGGTCTGTCATTTGTGACGAAATTTCTTAAAAAAACGTAGGGCGGTTACACACTAGCAATTACTTTCGTTCTATTCTCTGATTTTCACAATTTCGTTGACAGAAAAATATAACGACGAAATTTCTATGTGTGTACTACACAACAACTCAATTCTTGATGAAAAATACCGTCGTGTAACAATATGAAAATTTTTCGTAAAAAAAATAATTTGGCACAGAAAACAATCCTTAACATTTGATAGTAAATAATAGTTACTAATTAATCGCTAAAATAACACTAGCATCCCATTTACATAACAAAAATATTAATTTTACACACATAAAAAAACCATAACAAACTTTGACTGGAGAATTGAAGAATTCCAAAAAATTTGAATTCCTCAATTTTCAAAATTTGTATGGAGAGAGAATAGACTCTATTCGCTCTATTCTCACTTTCGTTGTATTTTCTATTTTGTGTATTTTGTTATGACAGTAGTTGCTATATGTGAAACCACCGCCTCCGTTTTAATTTTTTTCCGTATCGAACTGAATGCGTCACCTTCCTCCGATTTTTTCAGAACTTTTGTAACTGGAAGAAAATCGTTACGAGTATAACTTAGACGCGGTTGCGGGCATGGTAGAGCCAGGGAAATCATACTTGACCCAATTTTTGCTATGCCTCGGGACTGGATGAAGCCCAGGTTAAATTTTGTGAGAAACTTTGGTGTTCTGTTTCCGAGCAGAAGCGAATGGCTAGGAAACTGGCCCAACGCTTTGCGCGGGAGCAAGAGGGTGAGGTTCACTGACGGATCTAAGACCGTGGATGGTGTGGGAGCCGGAGTTTATGCTCCAGAAAATGGTGATGGTAAATCTTTTCACTTAGGAAGGTTTACCAGTGTTCTCCAGTCGGAAACCTTTGTGGCCCTAATGGGAGCTCGCGAAGTGCTGCCGGGATGTGCGGGTGGAGAAGATGTCTTCATCTGTTTGGATAGCGAAGCGGCTATCAAGGCGCTGGCGTCGCCTATCACGACCTCGAAACTAGCTGAAGAGTGCAAGGAATACCTGAACTGGATGGGACTGAGAAATCACTCTGGTATGGGTACCCGGGCACTCTGGCGTGGAGGATAATGAGAAGGCTGACGAGCTGGCTAGGATAGGCTCAGTTGCCAATGAGTTCGGGGCCGAACCCTTTATCCCGATACCAAAATCTCTGTGCGCGAAAGCAGTGAAGGACTGGGTAAGGACCGAACATACAAAGCGCTGGGAGGCGTATGGAGGAGGAGCTCACACGAAGGAGTTCCTCCCTGGGCCCGCTCGGAAGTGGACCAAGGAATTGCTCGGTATGGGCCGGGATCGTATAAGACGGGTGATAGGAGCGATTACCGGACACTGCGGGCTGGGAAAACACCTGACGAGAATGAAAATCTCAGTGTTCCTGTGGACTGGATGAGGAAACGGGTTTGCATGTAATATGTGATTGCCCAAAGTTTTGTAATCTGAGACGTAGGATGCTGGGGAGCTATGTTTTGGGACCTTCAGAGGTAGTCCGGCTAGGACCTGGCGCGTTAGACAGGTTCCTGGTGGGAACGCAGAGGTTCTCATGATTTAAATGATGAAATGGGAAAGGAACAAAGGGTCAAAAGATCTGTGTTCCGGATCACTTATGTGACCGTCCCGAAATCTGATAAATCTAATCTAAAAAAAAAAAATGGCCGAATCGAGTTACAAATCGATTGTTTCTTCTTCGGCAATAATGAATATTGGATGAATAAGTGACATCCCCGTGCTCTATTCTCACTTTCGTTGTATTTTCTATTTTGTGTATTTTGTTATGACAGTAGTTGCAATATGTGAAACCACCGCCTCCGTTTTAATTTTTTTCCGTATCGAACTGAATGCGTCACCTTCCTCCGATTTTTTCAGAACTTTTGTAACTGGAAGAAAATCGTTACGAGTATAACTTAGACGCTTATAGCGTCACTCTTTTCTGATTTCAGAACTTTCGTAAGCATACATAAACACTTGCGTTACACCTCCTCTGTAAGAGGTTCTTTTGCGCGGATATGATGCATTAATAAAACTAAACCGATTTATGAAAAGAGACATTACAATGTAACACAAAAGATTCTTTTACAGTTCAAGAGTTCATTGCGACTACGAGTTGTTTATTGAATATTCGCTATTCACCATTTTCGCCATTTTCGCTATTCACTAACACTATTCATTCTCAACAAAATAAAAGTGTAAGCTGGGTCATTACAATAGTACAGAAAACGCTTCTACATTCCTCATTACATTGTTAACATTTCAATTTTTCCACATACGAAGTTTAATCGAATTGAATTGTTCCAACAGTATGGAAAAATGCTATAAATAAAACTGTAAACAAAATAGGCTCGTACAATTATTAAAAAATGTTAAAATAATGAAAAAATTATGTAAATCATGTCAAAATGATATAAATGCTTTCTAATTTTCTAAGTTAAATGAAAATGTCCCGCAAATAATTAAAACATATGCAAGGGACCCATACGTATCAGAATAGATGTGGCAAACAGAATAGATGTTGCAAAAAGAATCGAACGTATCTGAGTAAATATTGCTTTAACTCTTAAGTATATGCAATTACGTCCTCCAATTACGTACCCAAAATTAAAAAAAAATTAAAAAAATTTGAATAAAAATTACACTAGGCCCGATCTTATAGAACCGCCCTAGAGCACTTAGGAGAAGCATCTGATCCATAATACTTCCATGAACAAAAAAGTTCACCACCAAATATCGTATAGGGTCGCGTAGCGTGAATTGATCCCACACTGAGGACTCTACAGCCCGAACCACTCAACTTATTTTCACTAATTTAATTTTCGTGATTTACCGATGTCCGTATCTTTCATAAAAAGCCTTGAAGAACGATTTCCGTGCTTATTTCGCAGAGATGTAAGTGAAAAGGTTCCACCAACCTTCAAAGAACCACGTTTTTTACAACTTTTTCGACCGTAACATCGAAAGTTTCCGTCCGATTTTGCCTAAATTCAATCCCTTTATCACTATTTGTGTTTAGCGTTCAGAGAAAAAAAGTTTTTGAAAATCGAATAAGATTTGTGTAGGAAAAACACGTTGAGCCCTAGTAGAGATTCAGTTTTAGGGCTCTGGCTGAGTCCAAAGGCTCAAAATTAAAACATGTTTCTTCCATAAAATGTCAAGCATGCCAAGACTTTCAAACAAAAAAAAATATGAAAATCGGAATAGATTTACTCATGTTATTTACAAAAAACTTGTCGGGCCCTAGCAGAGACTCGTTTTTAATGCCTAAGTCCAAAGACTCAAATCCACAAACGTTTTTTCCATAAAATGTCGACCATGCCCAGGTCTTTCAAACAAAAGAAAAATTATGAAAATCGGATAAGAAATACCCGATTTATATAGAAAAAACACGTTGAGCCCTAGTAGAGATTCAGTTTTAGGGCTCTGGCCGAGTCTAAAAGCTCAACATTAAAAAATGTGTCTTCCATAAAATGTCAGGCATGCAAAGGCCTTTCAAATAAGAAAAAATTATGAAAAGCAGGAAATATTTACTCGAGTTATATGCAAGAAACCAAAAACCACTTAAACGGCTCTAGCTAAGCGAAATTTAATTTTCAACAATAATAAAAATTTGACGTTCTTAATTCAATACACTAAATACAAATTCAATTAAATACATCCGTTTGACAAACGAAGGCATTTTGATTGTAATCACTATAACAAAAATTGAGTGAAAATGCAGGATTCAAAACATATGAAGGGACCCGTACGTATCAGAATAGATGTGGCAAACAGAGTTGATGTTACGAAAAGACTCGAACGTATTTAAGTAAATATTGCCTTAACTCTTACTTACTTACTTACTTACTTAACCAGCACTACAACCCATTAAGGGTCTTGGCCTTCTGCAACATGCTTCTCCAACCGGACCTATCCGCAGCTAACGTCTCCCAGCTGGATACTCCCATAGTTTTTAAGTCGGCAAGAGCTGCGTCATACCATCTGGATTTTGGACGCCCTGCACCTCTCTTGCCCTGCGGTCTGGTTTTAAGGATTTTTTTCGGAGTACTATGATCTTCCATTCGTTGTACATGACCGAGCCAACGCAGTCGGTTTATTTTGGTAGTTCTGACTATGTCCGGCTCTCCATAAAGCTAATTAAGCTTATGATTGAAACGTCTACGCCATCGGTTCTGCCTTTGATCGAATACTGATTCAAATATTGTCTGCAGTACTTTTTTTTCGAACGTGAGCAGCGATTGTTCGTCTTTCTGTGTCAAGCACCACGACTCCGAGCCATACATATTGCGCATTTTCAATTTCGGCTTACTGACTTAGACTTTAAGATTTTCAGAAGGTTGCAATAACTCCGGTTGTCCAGAATTACTCGTCTCTTAATTTCGTCCGCGATGTCGTTATTAGTGTTCAGCTCCGATCCAAGGTATACGAATTTGTTGACCATTTTGAATGTGTGTGTGTCGATCGTTACGGTTTCCTCCTGGTGTCGATTCGAAGGCGGGATGATCATATATTTCGTTTTTTCGTCATTAACTTTCAACCCAAGGTAGGTACCTTTCCTCTCCAGGGCCATGAACTTGTCTTTAACACAATCCATTTTTCGTCCAAGTATGTCCAGGTCGACTGCGAAACCTAGTAACTGACTGAACTTGGTGAAAATGGTGCCGCTGGAATCTATGTCCATGGTGCGCACAGCTGCTTCAAGGGTCAGGTTACAAAGCAGCGTCGCGAGAGGATCTCCCTGACGTAGGCCTTCCTCTATCTCGAAAATCTCTGACAATTGGTTACGGATCCTTACTCGGCTATTAGCTCCGTTCAGTGTTAACTTGGTTAGCGAGATTCCAAATTCCTCCATTGCTCTCCATAGCTTACTCTTCTAACACTGTCATAGGCTGCTTTGAACAAATGGTGTGTTTCAATTTTGTACTCCTTGCATTTCTCCAAGAGCTGTCTGATATTAAACAGATGGTACGATGTTGAACAACCTACACGAAAACCACCTTGGTATTCACCTACACAGTTTTCCATGTGTGGATGAAGGCGCTGATAAAGAATATTTGCAAATATCTTGTAAGCAATATTCAACAGAGCGATTCCTCGAAAATTGCCACACTCCATTTTGTCACCTTTTTGTATATGGGACAAGTATGCCAGTCTTCCACTCTTCCGGTAACTCCTCGACATTCCATAGATGCGTGATGAGCGTTGCCGCCGTTCTTGAAAAGTTCGCCGGGTAGATTATCTGTCCCCGGGGCTTTGAAATTTCTGAGCCTCGAAATTTAAGCTTAAACTTCTCGCATCTTTGGTCCTTCTATGTATCGTTGCGCAGTATGAAATGGCAATTCGTTGTTTTCTTCGTTTCGGTTGAGCGGTGTGTTCGGATTTAGCAGTTCTTTGAAGTACTCGGCCTATCTCGCAATGCACCTTTCCTCATCTGCTAAGAGCAACAGTCACTACCATTACTAAACTTTTATCACTTGTTGTCTGAAAGTTGTGAAGATTTTTTGCTCGTTGCCGTATTTGCATTAATTTGAATTGTTTGTTTTTTGATCGAGTAATTAGCTCGTAGCTAAAATTAGTTAAAGTTTTTTTTCGTTTATATATTCTATCAATATTCTATCAATACGACTGAGCTGAAACTGGTATTTTGACAATATTTAGAATGGCGACCATGTGTAAGAGCTGCAACAATGCGATTTCGAGCTCTGAGTTTATCAATTGTGCTGGGGTCTGTGGTAAATATTTTCACATAAAATGTGTTTCTGTTACGAAGCCGATGTTACCTGCTGTGTCAACTTGTCCGAATATCCACTGGTACTGCTATGGCTGTAACGATGGCAATAGAAAGATCTCGTTTGTGATTAATGGCATAAATGAGTCCATTGAACGTTTGTGGAGTTCGTTTTCTGTCACTTGTTGCAATTCTTAAATGGCTTCCACATCTTAATGGTGAAACAACTCCTGCCCAGTGGAACCGTAAATATTGTTCAAAGTAAAGATAGTCCTAATCTATCTAAAGATCTACCTAATCAACGTAAAGTGAGTGACTCGATATGCCGTTTCATTTAGTTCGTTAATTGGCGCATATTTTTTTTTTTTTTTGTAAAATTCAAACGTTTTTGATTTACAGCGAACCGTTTATAAAAACGTACATGACGAATTTTAAACGATGGAATTTCATTGTTCAAAATTTGACTTGTCCCTTCTTATATTCGGTTCGCTGTACGTTTTTTGCACATTTGTTTTATGACTCTGTTTTTAAGAAATTTCGGAATAGATTGACGTTTGTTTCTCCGGGAGTTGCGGGAAAAGTGAGAAAGTAATAGACATAAGCAAATTCGAATATTCAGAAGCAAAATTAACATAAGCTCTTAAAATGTGTGCAGTTCCAAGTTTTTTGTCATCATAAATCCATCTTCTCATTTAGAATGAGATTTGCAATATTGTCTAATTCGGATGACATGCAACTTACCACAACACTTTCTTTATGGTTTCGCTCGCATACATCTTTTCAAGAATTAACGTTTTTGTTTAAATGTTTTTCATAATAGTCATATTGGTCGCGTCTAACACAGTAAAATGTACGGGCATATAATATTATCTAATGTCAAACTCATTGTAAACAATAATGTTTGCTTACTTTCAGTTTCGTTTCAATAGAAGGTAACTCAGTTGTTGCTTAGAAATGATTAAAGTTAGGGATTTTGAAGAATTCGTTGTTTTTTACCCTTTTTTGGGCTCTGTATATGACTAGTTGCTGAGATGTGACCTGATTTTTTGTTTGTTTCACTTTTTATATCTATAAAATTATTTTAAACACAAAAAATCCGAGATGTGAAATTCGATTTTCACATTTCACATTTCACATATGTGAAAAAAATATGCGAAGTCACATAATTTTCAAATGGCAAATTTATCGTCGGCATTGAACTTTTCGTCTATATTATTGCACATCTCAAATCTTTATGGTAGAATGTGCCGAGATGTGACCTAAAGTAACACAATAAAGTAGTTTGCATATGAAAATGTGGGTAGTGAAAGTGGCTAAATTTGTCTTTTTTCGTCACATTTGCCAGATGTGAACGTCACGTTTCCATATATAAAGTACTTTATTGTGGGGCTTTAGGTCACATCTCGGCACATTCTACCATAAACTTTTCAGATGTGCAAAAATATCCAAAAAAAATCTTAAGCTGACTACAAATTTGCCGTTTGAAAATTAGGTGTTTCACATTTTACTCACATATTTTCACATAAATGTGACCACATCTGTGAAAAAAATGTGAAATATTAAATTCACATTTTCGATTTTTTGTGTTTGAAATGTTTTTACACATACAAAAAGTAATACAAACCAAAAATTAGGTCACATCTCAGCAACTGAAAGCATACACGGTTCGAAAACTGACACAAAAATGGATGAATATGAAAATTGTATTCTTCCCTTAAAACAATTCAGATCATGATTTTCTTTATTCTGACTGTTCTATGTAACATATGAAAATTATTTTTTGAAAAATATAACAATTTTTAAGAGTCACTTCGCATCGCACGCATGTCAGCTCCAGGCAATGCACCAGGAAATAAAATTACTTAAGATTGCGGTGAGCTTTTTTTACTGTAAAAATTACAAGGAAGGAACTCAAGAAGTTAAAAAGGAACAAGTTCAAACCTCGGTATTTTACTTCAAAACGCTTTCAAGATGACAAATGTTTCGTAGCTACTTTTTCTTAAAAAACGAATGTGTCAAAAAATTTTGCAGATGTCAGTGCTGACTATTCGAATCGACTGATGTCCATCAATTGTTCGCGTTTCCCGCAACTTCCCGCATTATTTTTTATTTAATTTGAATTTACAAATTGCTTCAATAATTTTTGCATTTTCTTGCAAATGTAGTTTTTTGTTTAATTTTGTAATTTTTGTAATTTTCAGAAAGTTCGATCATTTCGTCGATTCGCATATCTTGTAAAACTTAAATTTTCTTGAAAATTTTAATTTTTCTGAAAATTTAAATTGTTTCGATAATTTGAAATTTTTCTGGAAATTTTTATTTTCTTGTAATTTTGGATTTTCCTAGAAACATTTATTTTCTCAAAAATTTATATTTGGAGAAAGAATTGCAATTCTTCAAAAATTAAGATTTTCTTGATAATTTTCAATGTTCACACGAAAACTTTAAATTTCTTGAAAATTCAATTTTTCGAAAAAAAACTTTCATTTTCTGAAAACTCAATTTATTTTTGAAATAACCGTACGGGTCAACCGTATCTTGAATTTCATTATCTTTATCGACATTATCATCCATTGTTTTGATTGACGGCTTTGACAGTACTTCAGTTAATTTTTTTGAAATTTTAGATTTTCTAGTGAAGTATCTCAGAAATTACCGTTTTGCTTCCATCAAAATAATTTCAAATGTAATCAAATTAAGATCATTTGTTGTGCTGCGTTTAATTATTGAGTTTTGAATCTTAATAAATAATTTGGTGTATCCATAAAAAAATCGCTAATTTCTACCGTGTGAAATGAAAAAATGCAATTTAATTTGTGATCATCACGGGAATCTTCCGATTTGCATTTTTGTTGACAAATGATATGACATGGCCAATTTGTTTACATACATTCTTCCAAATGCGGCAACATCGAATTGGAATTTATTCATTGTGTTTTAAACCCACAAAAATAATTCTCAAAAAACATAATTGTATACCTTTGAAATTAGAAAGATTGTACGTCGCAGCAGCTTTCCAACGAGCCCAGACTCATCAAAATCGGATGGAAATTGGCTGAGACATCGAGGTTTGAAAATGACATTTTTCTATGGTCAATGGATTTTTCTATTGTTCTCATCATTATGAAAACTCTTTTTCTGATCTGTCAGTTTCTATCTATCTATCTATCTATCTATTAATAATTTTCGATCTCGAGAACTAGACAGCCGATCTTCCTGTAATTTTCAGGGAACGTCAGTCTCGGCTCCAAATGAAAAATTTCATAGGTCGCTTTTTCGGGAAAATGGCGTCATAAGAAAATGGCTGCCAGCTGTCATAGCGGCGCCATCTTGGATTTTCGTTTACGCTTTTTCGGTTTTCGAATTTTAGCTTCGGAATGACACTACTTAGAGAGATGGTTTCTTCTAGAAAGTTATAGAGTGTCATCAAGAGAATTTTTTGGGATCATAAGAAAATGACTGCTAGCTGTCATAGCAGCGCCATCTTGGATTTTTGTTTATTTTTAAACTTTTTTTGTAGAAAATTTTTTTTTGAGAAAAATTTTTGTTGGAGAAAAATTATTTCTAAGTAAACTTTTTGTTGGAGAAAAAACTTTTTTGGAGAAAAAACTTTTTTTTTAGAAAATTTTTTCGGAGACAATTATTTTTTCGAGGCAATTTTTTTCCGGAGAAATTTTTTTTCTGAGAAGAATTTTTTCGGAGAAATTTTTTTCCTAAGAAAATTGTTTTCTCTGAGAAATTTTTTTCAAAAAATAGAAGAATTTTCACATGAATTTTAGTTATAGCAACTGACAACTTCCAAAACGACTGATATCACAACAAAAACCTCTTAAAAGGTCCGCTTCCAAAATTTTTAAGAGGTTTTTGTTGTGATCTATAATTTTCGATCCCGAGAACTAGACAGCCGATCTTCCTGAAATTTTCAGGGATCTCAGTCTCGGCCCCAAATTAAAAATTTCTTATGCCGCTTTTCCGAAAAATTCTGGCCATCTTGAATTTTCCCAGGCAATAAATTAGGTTTTTTTTGGTTTTCGAATTTAACTTCGGAATGACAATACTTAGAGAGTTGGCTTCTTCGGGTAAGTTATACAGTTTGATCAGGAGAATTTTTTGGGATTTTCAGAAATCTGCCAAGGATGGCATATCTTGGATTTTTGTTAGGTATAAATTATGCTTCTTTGGTTTTTCGAATTTTAGCTCCGATATGATAACACTAAAAGAGTTGGTTTCTTCTAGAAAGTTATAGAGTTTGGTGAGGAGACTTTTTTTGTATCTTAAGAAAATGGCTGCCAGCTGTCATTGCGGCGTCATCTTGGATTTTCGTTTACGCCTTTTCAGTTTTCGAATTTCAGCTCCGGAATGACACTACTTAAAGAGATGGTTTTTTCTAGAATGTTATAGAGTTTGGTCAGGAGAATTTTTTAGCATTTTAAGAAAATGGCTGCTAACTGTCAAAGTGACACCATCTTAAATTTTTTGCTAAATTCTGAATAAGAATACCAAGATAGTTGGTTGGAAAAGTAATTGAAGCTGGTAGGAAAGTTATATGAATCAGTGAAAAGAATTGGTGACACGAAGTGTTGCGAAGGTAGCCGAAGGTGACACGAAGTGTTCCGAAGGCAGTCGAAGGTGACACGAAGTGTTTCCAAGGTAGCCAAAGGTGACACGAAGTGTTGCGAAGCCAGGCGAAGGTGCCACAAAGTATTCTGAAGGTAGCTGAAGGTGATACAAAGTGTTGCGATGGTAGCGAAAGGTGTTGGAGAACAATTTTTTCGGAGAAAAATGTTTTTGGCGAAAATTTTTTTGGAAACAAATTTTTTTTTGGAGAAATTCTTTTTCTGAGAAAATTTTTTTTGAAGAAAACTTTTTCTTGGAGGAAAACTTTTTTTTTTCGGAGAAAAATTTTTTGGAGAAACATTTTTGGTAGAGAAAAATTTTTCTCAGAAAACTTTTTGTTGGAGATAAAATTTTTATGGAGAAAAATTTTTTTGGAGTTGGAGAAAACTTTTTTTCGGAGAAAAACTTTTTTTGAGAAAATTTGTTTTTCGAAGACAATTTTTACGGAGATTTTCGAAGACAATTTTTTTTCGGAGAAATTTTTTGTCGAAGAAAAATTTTTTTCTGAGAAGAACCCCAAGTCGCTCTACCCAAACAGACATAATTTCATACACATAAGAGTTAAGGCAATTTGGTTGAGGTTTGGTTAAGGTTACTTAAATACAAGGAAAAAAGACCGCATAAGATTTAATGAATGTGATAAGGGACGAAGCGAGCGGTCCTCACAGGGATACAGGGCCTCTGGGATACTTGTAAACAGCCTCCACTTGGCGTATCCTGGGTAAGAACATACTTAGCGAATGTTTACAAAGGTAATGATAGGGGACATATAAAATTTTGAACCGCTGTAACTTCCAAACGGAGCTCGAGCGCCACCTACCGGTTGCATATTTGTGATCTGGTGGAGGTCCCCTATCATTCCCTCCCACTCCCCTCCTCAAATAGGTCCCCTAAACTGAAATTTTACCTCCGTTACGATTCGACACACCTATCAATACCTCTAACCGAGACAAATAGATACGTCATCTTATTTTATTTATTTAGCGTATGGCTATTCTGTTTGCGACATCTATTCTGATGCATATGTTGTTTTTATTGTTTGTTAACGTATATTAGTTTTTAGATGGGAGATGAAGAATTATAAAAACTTATTATTTCATTACATTGTGTCGAATAAATTTGTATGTAGATACTTGCGCAGCTTAATAACAGTAGAAGAAAAGTTCTTTGGGTTATCGAAGTTGAAGTCAATGATATTTCTTAACACATTCCGTTACTGCTTACAATTTAGCAAGTCTTACACGCAAAAAATTCACAAGACATTTTTTCGTACACTAAGGAACATACAGTAACTTTTTTACTCCCCCCTTGCGACGTCCCCCCCCCCTCCGAAAAATATTTTTCCCGTAGTCTGCCTTTTTACTCATTATAATAGGTTCAGCAGATCCGGATATACGAATTTTTAGACTCGTACGAAGAACGAAGTTCTTCGAAAAGGGGTCATATGAGTTTACCACGACGTTTGTAACCACTCCAATTTCCACCCTGGGTAGGGGGTGTAGCATCTGTCCGTCCGAAAGGTAATCGAAATATCTTTTATGGGATTGAATTTGGGCACTGTCGACCCAAGGGCCGCCGAGCTAGGGCCTTTTAAGTGGTTTTCGGTCTTTTGTACATTACTCGAGTAAATATTTTCCGATTTTCAAAAGTTTTTTTTGTTTGAAAGATCTGGGCATGGCCGACAATTTATGGAACAAAACTTTTTAAATTTGAGTCCTTGGATTTAGCTAGGGCGCTAAAACCGAGTTTATGCTATGGCCATACGTGTTTCTTTTACATAACTCGAGTAAATCTTTTCCGATTGTCATAAAGTTTTTTTTTTTTGAAAGATCTGAGCATGGCCGACAATTTATGGTAGAACTTTTTTAATTTGAGTCCACATTATGTGCATTATGCGTCGCTCTCCTCTGATTTCAGCACTTTTGTAATTGGAGGAAAATCATTTTGTGTTAGAAACCCTAACTGATTTCAGATCTTTTGTAAGTAGACAAAAAAACTTGCGACACACGTTCGTTCCCTGTAAGGAGTTGTTCATATTTCTGCTCGGTAAATTCGTCTTTACCTCAAAGCGACTTTCAAAACGCATTTACCGAGCATCAACATGTAAAATATTGTACTTAAGTGCTTCCAAATTGTTGTTTTGACTCGTAATGTAACAAAGCAATGAATCTGCAACTTATACTCAACGGACCGAGTGCATACGAGTTCAAATAAATTACAATTTGCAAGAAAGTATCTTGCATATTTTTGATTAATCTGCCAATTATCGTACGAAAAGGTCAATAACACATAACTTATGAATGAATAGTGCTTGCCAAATTTTACAAGTCATGTGTTTACCTAAATGTTTAATTTCGAGCCTCTAAATCTGTTATCATTGACGAACGTCTATTATCTACGTGACTTAGTTATTTTTATATTTTACGATTTTATTATCTCTTAGTCAAATTAGGTCGACTACTTGGCAACTAAATTTGAAAATTGGGAATGAAGAATATTTTGTGGCATTATGAAAATATTTTTGTTTTCATTTCTTTTAGAGCAAAACGAGAGTTTGACTTCAAATACAAATCTCAATACGTACAGCAAAAAGTCTTCGCCACATACAACACCTTTTCTCCATCGTAACGGTGATCAAAGTAATTACTACAGAAATAGCGATAAGTATCCATCTACACCCAACTTCCGTACCCAATCACACGAAGAACATTTGCATCAAAACAACTCATCTTATTCGTACAAACGACGGCCATTTTACCCAACGTCAGCATCGCGATATTATGGCAACAACAGCAACAAAACCAACTGTAGCACCAATAACCGATTGTACAAAACGACAGATAAGTTGGATAACAAGGAAAATGACACCATGAAGCCTTTGTTTAATGAAGGTAAAGCGATTTTATCTGTTACATTGATTTATCTGATGATCCATATCCCATTTGAAAATCCAATAGACGACTACACAAGAATAACAACACCAAGACAGGATGTTTTATTTAAAAAGGGATACTTATCGCGTCCGAAAAAGACGATCGAAACAAATGTGTCATCTTCAACAACAATTAGTGTTTTATCCACGGACGATTCAATTTCCTCTGGCACACAATCGCTTAGTCCAGAACATTGTTCGTCTACTCCAGAGGTTTTTGATTTGGATCATCCGTTAATGTATCCAGGGTTTTATGATCAAAATGGAGTATTTTTTGTTAACCGTAAGTTCATACCTTATTCAGTGGTTGCAAAGACAAAAAATGCATTTATTTTAAAGCTTTTATTTCTAACGGATTTGATCCATACGATGGTCAAATGATATTGATGCCTTACGGTGGTTCGCCTTTTAGTATTAACCCTACAGAGTATTGCAGCAATGAGTCAACACCGCCTTATCCACCAAATCATTATGAGAAACGTGATTCAGTTGACTCCGAGGTAAATGAAAAAAAACTGAATACGATTAAAGAATTTGGAACGGAAATTGCTTATTTCAGAATTCCCCTAAATCGCCAAGCTCGCAGAATGAAAGCGCTAGTGCAAGTGCCAGTAGTACACCAGCGATTGATGAGTCGAGCAATGAAACATCACAAAATGGTGGCGAATCGCAATGTGACAGCGATGGCCCGAAAATCGAAGGAGAGGTAATAAAAAATTCTAAAACATATGAAGCTCATACATTCCCTCTTTTAATTTTAATTTAATTTAATTCCCTCTTACTCCTTCATTCTCAAAAATCAATTCTTTTGCGTTTGAAGCCATAAATCTTTTATCTAATAATCCACTTACTCTAACTAGTTGGAACTGTAATTATTTTAAGTGTTGTTGGAGGCTGTCGTAATAAAACAAATGTTTCGAGGACGCGTACGATTACCTATTAAACCTACATCCTGCGGTGGTAGAAGACCTTTTCTTTTAAATCTGACCCGAACCGAACGCGATCCAAAATAAAAAATTAATACCCGGTGAATTGAGTCAGGTTTGTTTTGGGTTATTTTTCTAGTTTCGGCCGGCCATTCACCTCCAATTTCGTCTTTATTAAATTGCATTGAAAAACCTGTCCGACGCGACAGTCTCAATGTATCCTTCATCCTATAAGTTAGCTTCAAAAAACTTGACTCCACTTATGCTCGAGGACAATAATGATATCAAACACACTTATCATTAACCGATAAGAAGTGAAGTTGATGCGCTTTTGAAACTTTTCAGAAATGATTACTGATTTATCATTCATAAATAGTCAAAAACTTTCGGAGACATAAGGTCTAGAAGTTGCGATATTTGTTATCTTTGTGAATCTTCCGACTCCTATAAGTGTTCTTGTTTCTGACGAAACGCGCATTTAAGCACATGCTGAATAGCGTTATTATAAAAAACTTGTATGAAACTCGTTGCTTAATGAATGTTTTGTGATGTGCCAAACAAGTCTGCAGGTATTTTGTGCATAAAACGACATTAATCAGCTTATTGGACCCGTACGAAGTACAAAGGTCCTATACGTTTACTACAAACAATTTTATTGTAACATGGGATAGATCGAGGTGGGATGGAGGGGATGCATCTATTATCGTCTGGAGATGACGAATCAGCAATAAAAAAAAAATGTCCGTCTGTCCGTCTCCACTTTTTTTTTCAAACGGCTCAACCGATCAGCCTAAACTTTTTTTCCCTGAAAGGTATATGTCTCCCATGATTCAAGTTCGAAGATGAGCAAAATCGATCAAGTGGTTCCGGAAATATGGTCGAGGAAGTGACCAAAAACATGGTTTTTCGAAGGTTTGTGAAGCTTTTTCGCAAATATCTCAGCAAGTATAGCATGAAAATTCCTCATTTTGGTGTCAAATGAAGCATTTGATCAGACATGACAGCCGCCAAAAGTTAGCCGCCGAAAAATGGGGGTTGTGTGTTAAAAGTGGCCGCCATCAGCCGCCGCCAAGGGTCTGTGTCGGCTAACCTTTCTGCAACATTTTCTTAATCAATCACGAAATCAATTCTGTATCTATCACAAAAATTATAGTTCGACAGCTATTAAAGAGAAGACTAAGTCTGACAATTTTTTTTATTTGTGACTTGTGAATTGAGACTTATATATCTGGCAGATGTTAGAATCATTTTACTTTAATCGAACCTTGACTTCTTTAACTATTTTCTTCATTAGTAATGTGGTTCTTGAGACGAATCATTTTAGCCATATGTGCAATTGGAAAAGCTCGTCATTACCCCTAAAGGGGTAAGCAAAAATCCACATCAACTTTTTGTCGTAGTTCGGTGATGCCGTTTTTCTTTCCAAGGTTTCAGATGATGTCACTATACACCGAAACATCTACTTCTCCTGTCGATCGACAATGATATCTATTGAACTAAAGTGAAAAAAATGCGAAGTTGTAGAGAATTAAATATAAGCGAACACGTGTTTCAGGGTTTTGGGGAAATATGGCCCAATCGTGGTATATGGTCACTTCCATAATTGGGCAGAATGACCCGAATCTCCAGAACTATGAGAGGTAGAAAGTTGCTTCCAAAGGCAAAGTTGT
>CM055403.1:192573140-192584017 GCA_029228625.1 Pseudolycoriella hygida | reverse complement strand
TTTTACGAAATGTCACGAAAACTAGATGGCCTACGAAACTAGGGAATTTGCGCTTTAATGAAACGTCACGAAAAGCTAGTTGGCTAAGGAAGCTAGGGAACTTTTACTTTTACAAAATATAACAAAAACTAGGTGGCTAACAAAATTGCGAAACTTTTCCTTTTACGAAATGTAACGAAAACTAGGTGGCCTACGAAACTAGGGAATTTGCGCTTTAAAGAAACGTCACGAAAAGCTAGTTGACTAACGAAGCTGATAACTTTTACTTTTAAAAATATCACAAAAACTAGGTGGCTAACAAAGTTGGGAAACTTTTCCTTTTACGAAATGTCAAGAAAAATTGCGGGCCTACGAAACTGGGGATTTTGCGCTTTAATGAAACGTTGCGAAAAGCTAGTTGGCTAACGAAGCTAGGGAACTTTTACTTTTACGAAATGTCACGAAAAAGCGCTATAAAAGCTAGGTAGGTTACGAAGGTAAGGAAGTTTTCCTTTCACAAAATGTTACAAAAAGTTTTTGGGTAAGGAAACTCGAATTAGTACCACGTCTAAGTGTGCAAATAGTCTCTTCTATATATTGTTGGCTATTTGCACATTGTACAAATAGTCTCTTCTATATGCCTTCAATATATATATATATACAATATATAGAAGAGACTATTTGCACAATGTGCAAATAGCCAACAATATATAGAAGAGACTATTTGCAAATAGTCTCTTTCTAATTAAATCAATGAAAATTGTCCCTTTCTTATTGTTAAGAGCTGTAATTAAAAAATTCTAATTTTCAATTATTCGAGCAACAACCATTCCTTGAGAAGAATTTAAAACTGTTTATTAACTTTAAAAATATTCACCTTCCAGGCCACAACAACTGATTACTCAGAGGATGAAGATTCGATCGAAGAAAATGGTTGCGATATGTATCAGTCCACGCAACAGGATAACATCAACACAAAGCCCACTCTAACTATTGATCAGTGCGACGTAAGTGTATTACTTTTGTGCATTCCATAGACGAAATGACCATCCTACATTTCCAGGACGTAATTACTCGTACCACTCTCAACACAAATGTTTCCGAATTTGTTCCAAGACATTTGAAATCTTCGCTAAGCCAAATCACTTTCAATGTTGAAGTTGAAGAATTTCGTCCTCGCAACTACTCGCCAGTACTTCAATCTAAATCCACTGATGATCCCACACCCATAGAGGCCATTACGAAAGAAGTGGCTTCTGAATCGCAAAAAGTAACAATATTGCATCGAACTTCAAGCGATGGCGCATGTGTAAGCGGCAAAATGAACAAACAAAAACCTGAACGAGTCAATGTCCCAGTTTCTTCAGCAATTGATAAAAGCAGCGAGCTTATTAGTAGTATTAGTTTACGTGATAAATATGACGTTAATGTCAACGGAGTTGATAATAAAAAGAGAATTGAAAAACTAGATGATCCAGTAAATACTAAGGCTGATTTAGATGTCAAGGTTGTTATGC
Organism: Pseudolycoriella hygida; assembly: GCA_029228625.1. NCBI lineage: Eukaryota > Metazoa > Arthropoda > Insecta > Diptera > Sciaridae > Pseudolycoriella > Pseudolycoriella hygida. The sequence goes on along the minus strand of CM055403.1, from coordinate 192,582,521 downwards.
TACCAAAGCACTCTGAAAATATTTTAGAAAATTTTAAAAAGACTAAGTTCAAAACGAAATCTAGCAAGTCAGGTCCTCGTAAAATGCACAATGGGTCGAACATTGGTAAAGGAGCCGTTATAAAAGGTGAAAATGATTCTGTGCAATTGAGAGAAACGTTGCAATCGAAAAAGGTTGAGACCGAAAATCCAACGAAAGTTAATAAACGAGTTGAGAAGGTCAATCAGCCTACGTATGCACAAATGGTCGGTCCTTTAGCCAAACCACAGTTAACCAACTTTAAACCGTCAGTGACAAGTGCTGTACCGAAAAATTATGAAGCATTGCTCCCGGAAGAATTGAATTTGCTTGAAATCATTGAGGAAATTAAACCGAAAATGAAATTAGAGACGACATGGCAAACTGTTCGACCGAAAGGAAAGAAAAAACTTCACACTGTGTTATGCGAAGAACCCGATGATTTTTGGAAAGATATTGACGATAAGGAATCCATTGAAGTAAAGGATATACTCGCATCGAAATCTCCAGATGTTCAATATCAAAAAGAAAATGTAGCAGTCGAGGTGAATGTTGCATCAATTGAACCAATGCCAATTTCCAAGGGCAAGACATCGAAGACTGACAAAGCTAAGATTAAAACAAAAGCGAAGAAAAGCCAAAGGAAAATCAAAGTAAAGAATGCTAAGTCTAACAGTGTCGTCATAGATAACGAAAGTACAGAACCCGATGACACGATAGATGAGAATATCAAATCAAAATCTGTTACTCCGACTGTTGATTATAATTTCGTTAATGAAGGCCGCGACTTCTTGAACAACATAGACATATCGAACTTTAATTTTGAAGCGAATCCGTCAATATTTGTGAACGCTATTACTAATAGCGGAATTTATTCGGATAGCTCAATGACCGTTGAATCCAACGCAGGATTTGCATTGAACAATAGCTTAAAACTATTTGACTTTTGCAAGACGAAAGAGAGTGACTTGTTGAAAGAAGAGGAAGATATGGTAATTCGTGTGCTGATGAGCTTAAATCAAACGGAAAACCAAATTGTCAAATTGAAAGAAAATATTGAAAGTGAGAAAAATATTTTTGATGTTAACAACACCCACGAAGATACATATCGTGCTAATGAGTTTGTTGAATGTAAACTTAATGAACACGGTGGAATGAACGAAAGTAACATTGAAAATGACATAAACGGACTTCAAATTGATCAAATTGAAGATAGAAAACAGGAAGCAGATGATCGAAATGAAAGAGATGAGAAATTCGAACAAATCTTGAAGGAAAATCACAAAAAACTCAACCTAAATGTTAATGAACATGCCGAAGATATCGATGTTAGCGCAAATTTATTGCCATGTAAAGTGACAGTGTCAATTGACTACGAAAATGATTTCCATGTCACCAATGTTTCGGATAAAAATGGGACTGAAAAGAACGATGAAGAGTTGGTCGACGTGAAGAATATCAATAAAGATTGTAGTACTGCAAAGGACGAAGCACAAAGTGACTTGTCGGAATTGTCTGATGAAAATGATGAGACAATAGTTTCTCAAAGTAATGATTTCCTTGAATACGACAAAATGGAGACTATCAAGGACATCGATGTTGCCGAATTAAATGATCTTCGATTTGATTATGATACTAATGATTTTGTCCTTGGCAGCGAAGAGGATTTGAATGTAAATACTGACGAAAATGAAATTGAATCACAAGAAGATACAATACGGGAACTAATAGCATCTACAAATGACAATTTCATGAGACGCGAAACAGATATTTTTAAGACGGAAACAGAATTGAATTATGACTTGGGCGAAGATAAACTACAGCATTGCATTCAGTCACCTCGTAACAGCGAAGATTCGGGCATTTTAGAATATCACGACGATGCGCGATATTTCTCTGAGTCTGATAATGATAAAAATGAACACATGTCAATTACAAGCTTTCCTCTAACCGAAGCAGTTTCTCGGTGGTTGAAGGAGAAGCAAAAAAAAAAAAGTCCAGAGCCGGTTATTCGTCTTCCAGACGATCCTGAGTTGTCGCAACGAATCGAGAAATCCATTAAGAATCGCTTGCATATATCACAGGTGATTGAAGATTATGAAGACGATGATACGTCCGACGAATCGGAAACTGAATTCGAAGTGATTAAATCATCAAAAAACTTATTACTCAACCCCTTACGTGTGTTATTTCCTAGAAAAGATACTGCCGCTTCCAGTCAATCGAATGATGTGGTAAATAGCAATGGGATACGTAAGAGGGTTGCTAATCATAAAATAGAATCATATGAAGCGTCGGTAATAGTCGATGAGCCGGATATTTTAGAGTTCTGGGAAAACGATCCAATGCTACAGTCGCAAAATGCTAACGGACTTAACAACGCTCAACAGAACTGTTGCATCGAATCAGATTTAGAAGCCTATGAGACCGTTTACGGAAAAACTATTGATTATACAAAATTATCAGCCAATATTGAACACAATGATGTATTCTTAAGCAATATTATTGTTAATAGTGATAAAATAAGTACTTTACCCATTAATGCAGTCAACAATAACGTCGATAGTTCATTGCTTCATGCAGGTTCAATTGAAGGTAAGGATGCTACGAATTCTAACAATAAAAATTTAGATTGTTTCAAGCCACCGGAAATTTGTTGCATATTAATGTGAAGTTAGTTGTTGCTATATTTTTATCATGTTCTGTTTTTTTTTTATAAAGAAATAAATTTAAAACAAAACTCAAGTTATTTTTGCTTTGCGAGAACTTAACAAATCATGATAACGACTTACAAGATCAAATAACAATTATCTACTATCGATACTATTGTTAAAACATTTCGTAAAATAAATCACAAAAACTTAAAAAAAAAACGTTTTTATTGGTTGTATTGCTGAGGATTTGTTAACGTTAACGTCCGTCTGTCAACAAGATAACTCGAGTAAAACTCAACTGATTTTCAAAAACTTGTTTATCCCTAAAAGGTAATTGAAAAATCTTTTTTGTGATTGAATCTGGGCACTGTCGGCCCGAGGGCCAATGAACTAGGGCCGTTTAAGTGGTTTTTGGTTTTTTATTGATAACTCGAATAAATCTTATCCGATTTTCAAAAACTTTTTTTTTTATCAAAACATGAAGCAATTCCCTCCAATTTATGGAAGAAACTTTTTTGAATCTGAGCGCCTGGACTCAGCCAGGGCTCTAAAACTGAGTCTCTGCAAGGGCCCTACATGTTTTTTGAGCATAACTTGAGTAAATCTTTTCCGGTTTTCAAAAAACATTTTTCAATCGAAAGGTCTGGGAATGCCCAACAATTTATGAAAAAAAATTTTTTTACTTTATTCTGACTGTTCTATGTAACATATGAACATTCGTTTTTTGAAAAACATAACAATTTTTAAGAGTCACTTCGCATCGCACGCATGTCAACTCCAGGCAATGCACCAGAAAATAAAATTACTTAATAAATATCGCGGTGAGTTTTTTTTATGTAAAAATTACAAGTAGAAACTTAAGAAGTTAAAAACAGACAAGTTCAAATCTCGGTATTTTACTTCAAAACGCTTTCAAGATGACAAAAGTTTCGTAGCTACTTCATATTTCTGTAATAAACGAATGTGTCAAATAATTTTACAGATGTCAGTTCTGACTATTTGAATCGACTGATGTCCATCAATTGGTCGCGTTTCCCGCTACTTCCTGTAGACGTAGGTAGTGGTCGCCACCGCCAGCTATGGCAGCCGCGCTAGGTACCGTGGCGTCAATAAAATTTTATGAATGAGGGTTGTAGAGGAAGTGACTGTGATCATTTTCGTAGATGTAAGTGGTGGCTGCCACCGTCAGCTATGGCAGCCGCGCGATGTGCCGTGGCGCCAAAAAGTTTTTATGAATGAGGGTTGTAGAGGAAGCGATATCAATTGGGGTGACGCAAAAAAAAATTTTTGGAATGTTTTCATTTTTTATTAAAAAAATGCGCCACAAATGTCGGACCCTCAGTGTTATAGTTTCTCTGTTCTTTCAGCTTTCACAGCGCAAAAATTTGACTTTATGGGATGTATGGCGTATTTTTGTACACGAAATCAAATTTTTGTGTATGAAAGCTGAAAGCGTAGAAAAACTATCACACTGGGGGGTCCGGCATTTGTGACGCATTTTTTTGGTCAATAATGAAAACATTGCAGAAAATGTTTTTGCGTTTCAAAGCTGTAAGCGTCACCCCAATTGATATCAGTCGTTTTGGAAGAAGAAACAAAGAGACTTGCGTCACATTCCCCTTTTTAAAGGGTTTTTGTTGTGATTTGTTACACTCGTTGATAAATCGTAATTGATGCGTTCAGGATTTTTTTTTTCAATTTTTAATTTGACACACTCCCGTAGCTTCGCCACCCTTCGAAAATTTTCGTCCACCCGAGCACAATTCACTGCATTAAAACTCCTTGAAAAAAATTCATTCACTCGTCACCTTCATCATACCCGCCCTTAGCCTAGTAAGAGAAGTTGCTTGATGTGAGAGTAGTCAGCTAAAGTTCTTTGGGAAGAGCTCAAATTGTCACATTCGCTAAATCTTTCTAGATTTTAAAAGGAATTTCTTGCTTCATTCATCTAATGTTTAGAGGGAAACTGCAATCGTAATCATGGCCCCATGGTAGTAAGGGGCCGTGACGCAAGTCTTACACGCCAAAGAATTACAAGAAATTTTTTTCGTAGACTGAGGAGCATATATGCAGCAATTTTTCAACAAAATAATTACAATATATACAGGAACTTTTTGACTTCCCCCCCTTGCGACGCGGAGGAAAAAAATAATCTTTTTGTTTCAGGTGGACCATTGGCTACATAAAACGTTAGTGCTTGCTGTTTCCATTTACTTATAATCATCATTTTCATAAATTAATAAACAAAGAATAACGATGAGCAGGAGTGACCATCGGCTCCGACGGGTTGACTGGGTCGGCAGCTCACTTCCGGATCTGCTCATAATTTTATGTTTTTATTTTTGTTGTTGTTGTTATAAATTGTAAATTGTAATCAGGAGGCTCTTAAATAAAATAAATATCTAAATAAATTATAAATTATTTTAATTAAAAAAAAATAACTATTACCATCATACTGATTTACTCGTTGTTTCGGGCTGGGTCAGCTGGGTCTAACCAATAACTTTTCAATGATTCTTCTATTTCTTTAATAGCAGACTTGTAGAGTTGAAAAATCCGACAATTCTCTCTTCTTACGGTGTTTGGTAATTATGTTTGCGATTGTGGCTTCACTATACCCATTTCTTTCCCCAATCTCTTTTCTTGGTTTCTGCTTCGATTTTGTGCGAGATGGCGTTTCTATTTCATCTGTTTCATTTAGTTTTCTCTTCTAGTTGTAATAATTTGGCTCAGCCTCGGACGAGTGTTGGTCACGGGGTACGACCAGCACAGGACATAACAGGTACCCCATCGTTGACGATCAGGCAATGTAAAAAGGTTGGTGGTTTGTTTATTGGAAGTCTAAACGTGAATGGGGGTTTTCGGTGTCGCAAGAATGAAATGGTAGAATTGGCTGAGGGTTACGGTGTAGATATCTTAGCATTGAGCGACATTAGAACTAAGGGACAGCGAGAAGGGCAGGTGGGCGGCTATAAAGTGTTTTTGTCTGGCGTTCAGTCTGGTAGGGCAAACTGGGGAGTTGGGATGGCTATCAAGCAGGAATTAGAAAAATTTGTCTTGAATGTTCGCTGCGTAAATGAAAGGATTATGTGGATATCTATTAAGTTAGCTGGGGGTATTTATCGGCTGGTTAGTGTTTATAGCCCATGCGAGGGTAGCAATGCTGGCGACCTCGACGCCTTTTACGAGCAGTTAGGAGAGGTTGTGGCAAAAAGGCGAAGTGAGTGTGTGGTTTTGTTGGGCGATTTTAATGCGAGGATAGGAAACAGTAAAACCAATGCAGGTTATGAAAGGGTGGTAGGCAAATTCGGGGAAGATACTTTGAACTCAAATGGGAAGCGGTTGTTAGATTTCTGTGATTTCAATGGGTTAGCAGTAACCAGCTCTTTCTTTAAGCACAAATGGATCCACCGATACACTTACGTCAATGAAAGTTTGGATCATAAGTCAATAATTGATTACGTAATTATAGAACAGGACAAGAGGCAGGAAATATGTGACACGCGTGTTTTCAGGGGTTTCACCTTCGGCTCGGACCACTATCTTTTGGGTGCACATCTGTCGGTTGGTAAACTCTGTCAGGCTAAAAGGAAGAAAAAGGTAGTTCGCAGATTTCGCGTAGGAAAGTTCAAGGAGGAGGAAGTTAGGGCTCGTTTCATGGCAAAGTTCACAGAAGGTTTTGAGGGGCTTCCTTCGGACTGCGGGGACATCGAGGCTGAGTGGGCAAATTTTAAGGAATTTGTTTTGAGTGCAGCTGAGGAATGTCTGGGTAGTGTCTCTAGCGGAGGTAGGAACAAAAGGACGGGTTGGTGGAACGCCGATATCAAAAAGGCTGTGTTGGAGAAAAGAAAGCTTTATTTGGTTTGGTTACAGGATAAAACGGATGAGAAGAAAGGAGCTTACAGGGCTTGTAGTCAGGCGGTTAAGGCTCTAGTTAAAGAAGCAAAGGACCTCGCGTGGAAGAGGTTCGGAGAAGAATTGGAAGAAGCAGGTCAAGGAAAGGGTAAAAAATTCTGGTCGACGCCTAATATCGTGGTGGTGAAAAGGAGGGCTGCGGTAGCATTTTGGGTAAAGATGGCCAGTTAATTACGGATAAGGGAGAAGTACTGGAAACCTGGCGTGATTACTTTCAGGATCTATTTGCATCTGTCAATCCGGTAGTGGCACCTGACAGAAATCAGTTTGCTAACTCGGAGGGTGAGAAAGAAATTACATTAGAGGAGGTGACACGAAAGGTCAGCAGGCTGAAGGCAGGAAAATCCGCAGGTGTAGACGAAATTAGGACAGAATTTATTAAGAATAGCGGGTCTGGTGGGATCCAATGGCTTTGTAGGATTTTTGATTTAGCCATGAAGTCCTCAGTAGTACCCGCTGACTGGAGCTTCGGTGTTATTGCTCCGATCTTTAAGAAGGGCAACCGTAAAGTTTGTAGCAACTACAGAGGGATTTCACTTTTGAGCGTGGTCGGAAAGGTTTATGCTAGTGTGCTCGTAGATCGGGTTAGGGTTATAGTGGAAGAGGTTCTGGACGAGGCTCAGAGTGGTTTCAGACCTCTGAGAGGGTGTCAGGATCAGATCTTTTGTCTTAGGCAGGCTATAGAAAAGCTCTTTGAGAGGAATATTGATCTGTACTTATACATCATCGACTTGGAAAAGGCATTTGATCGGGTACCGAGGCAAAAGCTGTTCGAGGTGCTTAGCGAATACGGGATTAATGGAGGTTTATTGGGCGCCATTAAAAGCATCTACTCAGGGAGCAAGGCTGCGGTAAGGATAGATGGTGACATTAGTGAGGCTTTCGAGGTTAATGAGGGCGTTCGTCAGGGTTGTTGTCTCTCTCCTCTTCTGTTCATAATTTTCATGGACAAAATCATCAAGCAGGCCAATTTGCAGGGGAATGTGGAAATTGGGGATGTAATTATGAAAATCCTGGCCTATGCGGATGATTTAACCCTATTAGCAGGTAATGCCGATGATTTGCAGAGGGGGATTGACTGCCTGAATGTAGCATGTGAGGAGTACGGGATGAAGATAAGCGTCGGCAAAACAAAGGTTATGCATGTTGGCAAATTTAGGAAAGACGTAGTGTGCAGTTTAAATGGGGAGCAGTTGGAACAGGTTTCTGAGTTTAAATATTTAGGAGCCATGTTTTCAGAGGATGGCAAGTTAGTGAGGGAATTTGAGGAAAGGAGGAGAATGGGAAATGCGGTGGCCAGTCAGTTGAGGTCTCATGTGTTTAACAGGAAGGAATTAAGTAGTGGCACAAAGTTAGCTATTCACAGATCAATCTTCAGGCCAACAATTTTATATGGTAGTGAAAGTTGGGTGGACTGCGGATACCTTGTGCATGACTTGGAGGTTTCAGATATGAGGGTTCTTAGGAGCATAGCAAAAGTGAATCGGAGGGAACAGTGGGACAATCATCATATCAGGAACGACGACATCAGAGAAAATTTTGGGGTTAGGTCAGTGGAGGAGGCGGCAAGGGTTAGTCGTCTGAGATGGTACGGGCACGTTCAAAGGATGGGTAATAGTAGGCTCCCAAAGAGGATATTGAATGCACAGGTCCCGGGTGTACGTCCTAGGGGTAGGCCAAGGAGAAGGTTCATAGACTCAAGTAAATCAGATTGAGAAGTTAGGGGGCTTTCACTGGGCGAGCAAACCATCTCCTTGGCAGAGGATAGAAGGGTATGGAGGGGGGTGGTCAATGACCACCGGGTTGCGGCTTAAAGACCCCACACCGGAAGGTATAAACGGTCTATAAAGTTTGATGATGATGATGATGATTCTAGTTGTCTATTATTGCTCAGTAGTCTGGTCTCCTCAATATGATCACAAAAAAACCCTTTTAAAAGGGAAATGTGACGCAAGTCCTTGTCCCTACTTCCAAAACAACTGATATCAATTTGGGTGACGCTTAACGCTTCGAAACGCAAAAAAAACTTTCAATATATTTTCACATTTGATTAAAAAAATGCGACACAAATGCCGGACCTACCAGTGTTATAGTTTTTCTGTTCTTTCAAATTTATACGCAAAAGCTTGACTTCCTGTACAAAAATGCTACATACATTCCTACATACAAGTTAAATTTTTGCGGTGTGAAAGCTGAAAGAAGAGAAAAACTATAACAATGTCAATCAAAATTTTACGCAGATGTGGACGTGGTGGCTCGTGGTGACGCGCTGGCTTTCCACCAATAATATCCGGGCTCGATCCACGGTAACGAATGGGTTTTTTCAATTAAAAAATTTAGTTCAGGAACGTCCACAAGTTCACCCAAGCTTCGATGCTTCGTTTAAATTGGGTAGTTACAGGATTCGATTGCCTGTAACGAAACTCGTGCATTCAGTGACGTCACTCACACTAGCAATGTACAATGAATTGCTCATCAAGACACATTCAACGAAAATAGACACGAAAGATGGCGCCCAGATCACACAATGGGTTCGTGAGGTCCCAGCAGACAAAAGAGTCATCACTCGGTCGTCGGAACTGTTGGCTAGCCAATCTCCCCGGCAATAGCATCGAAAAACAAATCAACTACGAATGAATAAGTGTGAAAAATAGAAATAGTATTAAAATCTAATGTGCAATTGAGATATAATAACCGAACCTGTCGTAATGACCTCTCGGTCACTCACAATTGTAATAGAATAGAATATAATATATAATTGTAAAATAGATGTAAGAAACCATACGCTAAATAA
>CM055403.1:192543961-192572640 GCA_029228625.1 Pseudolycoriella hygida | reverse complement strand
GCTCAGTGGTGACGCGCTGGCTTTCCACCAAGAATATCCGGGTTCGATCCCCGGTAACGAATGGGTTTTTTCCATCAAAAAATTTAGTTCAGGAACGTCCACAAGTTCACCCAAGCTTCGATGCTTCGTTTAAATTAGGTAGTTACAGGATTCGATTGCCTGTAACGAAGCGCGTGCATTCAGTGACGTCACTCACACTAGCAATGCACAATGAATTGGTCATCAAGACACATTCAACGAAAATAGACACGAAAGATGGCGCCCAGATCACATAATGGGTTCGTGAGGTCCCAGCAGACAAAAGAGTCATCACTCGGTGGTCGGAACTGTTGGCTAGCCAATCTCCCCGGCAATAGCATCGAAAAACAAATCAACTACGAATGAATAAGTGTGAAAAATAGAAATAGTATTAAAATCTCATGTGCAATTGAGATATAATAACCGAACCTGTCGTAATGACCTCTCGGTCACTCACAATTGTAATAGAATAGAATATAATATATAATTGTAAAATAGATGTAAGAAACCATACGCTAAATAATAATTACGCAGATAAGAATCCGATAAACTAGATCTCAGGGGGGTACGACGCAAGGGAAAAAAGTCAAAACTTAGCTGTATATATGGTTCCGCAGTCTACGAAAAAAAAATTCTGATTTTTTTGATCGTATGGGGACTTGCGTCACGAACGAAGAGAGAGTTCAGCGAAGATTTACGAAAATGTTGCATCGAAGATTCTACTGGCCTTACCAGGAATACGATGACCGTTTGCTCCGTCTAAATATGCATCGCCTGGAATCTCGTCGTTGTATGCAGATTTCACTAATCAAATATCCTTCGCACACCCCAGTCGCTTCACTCGTCAGAAAAACACTTTCTATCCCATAAAATTTTTTTCGACTACCTTTTAGGGAAAAAAGGTTTTTGGAAATCGGTTCAGTTTTACTTGAGTTATCGTGTTGGGGGGACATTATTTTATTGCTGATTCGCCATATAAGGACCATGATCGACACTCCCTCCCTACTCCGGATATAAAAACCAGATTAATCGAAATACGGAATTCACGAAGTCCGGAATATTAACAATCCGGAATAGTCTAAATCCGGAGTACTCCAAATCCTGAATATTCATAATCCGGAATACTCAAAATCCGGAGTAAATCACTTTGTTTATTGTTATATATATTTTTTTAATAGAATATTTATTATCATTCCGTGTGTGGAATACAATATAAAGTAAGTATTTGTCTGGTGGATTGGTTCCGATTTAATTTTATTGGGCTGAATTTGAACAGGTTAGATTCTGTTTAGTTAAGTTGGGGTCAATTTATTAATTAATTAATTAATTATTAATAATTATTATTGGACCCGTACGAAGTACAAAGGTCGTATACGTTTACTACAAACAATTTTATTGTAACATGGAGTAGATCGAGGTGGGAGAGGGGGGATGCATCTATTATCGTCTAGAGTTGACGAATCAGCAATAAAAAAAATGTCCACCTGTCCGTCTCCACTTTTTTTTTCAAACGACTCAACCGATCAGCCTAAACATTTTTTCCCTGAAAGGTATGTACATGCCTCCCATGATTCAAGTTCGAAGATGAGCAAAATCGGCCAAGTAGTTCCGGAGATATGGTCGAAGAAGTGGAGGCCGGACATGAAATTTTAGAGGGTCGATGAAACTTTTTCGCAAATATCTCAGCAAGTATAGCACGGAAATTCCTCGCTTTGGTGTCGAATGAAAGCATTTGATGTCACGAAACTGGAAAAAAATTTTTGTGGGAATCGGATAAGGGGTCTGGGAACTGGAACCAATGGAATGGACGAAATTGAGATTCTTGGCCATATACGAAAACAGTTTTTCGTCTGTATTTCCCTAAGTATGCAATTGGAGATTTGCTGTCAAAGGCAAAGTTGTAGAGAATTAAATTTAAGCGAACGCATGTGTCAGGGTTTTGGGGAAATGTGGCACAATCCTGGCCAGTTCACTAATTGTGCAGGATGACCCAGATCTCCAGAACTATGAGGGTTATAAATTTGGTTTCAAAAGCGAAGTTGTAGAGAATTAAATTTAAGCGAATACGTGTTTCAGGGTTTTGAGGAAATATGGCCGAATTGTGGTATATGGCCACTTCCATAATTGGGCAGGATGACCCGAGAGTTATAAAGTTGGTTCCAAAGGCGAAGTTGTAGAGAATTAAATTTAAGCGAATACATGTTTTAGGGTTTTGAGGAAATGTGGCACATCCCTGGTATATGGCCACTTCCATAACTGGGCAGGTTGACACAGATCTCCAGAACTATGAGAGTTAGAAAGATGGTTTCAAAGGCGAAGTTGTAGATAATTAAATGTAAGCGAACACGTGTTTCAGGATTTTAGAGAAATATGGCACAATCCTGGTATATGGCCACTTCCGTAATTGGGCAGGATGACCCGAATCTCCATAACTATGAGAGTTAGAAAGTTGGTTCCAAAGGCGAAGTTGTAGAGAATTAAATTTGAGCGAACACGTGTTTCAGAATTTTGAGGAAATGTGGCACAATCCTGGTATATGGCCACTTCCATAATTGGGAAGTATGACCCGAATCTCCAGAACTATGAGAGTTAGAAAGTTGGTTCCAAAGGCGAAGTTGTAGAGAATTAAATTTGAGCGAACACTTGTTTCAGGATTTTGAGGAAATGTTGCACAATCCTGGTATATGGCCACTTCCATAACTGGGCAGGATGACACAGATCTCCAGAACTATGAGAGTTAGAAAGTTGGTTTCAAAGCCGAAGTTGTAGATAATTGAATTTAAGCGAATACGTGTTTCAGGGTTTTGAGGAAATATGGCCGAATTCTGGTATATGGCCACTTCCATAATTGGGCAGGATGACCCGAGAGTTATAAAGTTGGTTCCAAAGGCGAAGTTGTGGAGAATTGAATTTAAGTGAACATGTGTTTCAGGGTTTTGGGGAAATATGGCCCAATCGTGGTATATGGCCACTTCCATATGATGAGGATGACCCCCAATAAGCTAGTTTCAATTTATATTTCACGGGAAATATGAAGTTGAACTTCGAGATTGTCGAAACGGTGCCTTTAGGTACTTTAGGGCTAACGTGACATGACCAATCGTATTGTTAAAAATAAAATTTGTTTCAATGAAAAAATATTTAGTTTTCATTGAGATTGATTTGGTCGCGATTATAAGGACGATTGTCACGGACGAGAAAAAGGATCCCTTGTTTTTCTTTTGATTTTTATTAGGTTTTTTATATAAATATATTTAAATAGAGTGAGGATGTATGACAGAAAGACCACTGACGCGACCTATGACAGGTTACATAATAATGTAAAAGAGTTCAACTCGTAAGAATATTTCCATAGAACTGTTGAACTCTTTTACATCGCGGTATTGTACATACTGCCTTTCGCATTTGAGGCGCTGCCGCAAACCTCGCAAGGGGAGCTATACCCCCTTGACCCCCATTTAAAAATTTTGTAGAAATTAAATTCATTGTTCTGGACGCGAGTTCCTATCAAAAGGCAATTTTTCCCGCTTTTGCTCAACTGCCACACTGTGCATTGTCTTCGTGTTGTGGAACATTCTTCTCTTTAATACATAAATCAAAAACAACAAAAATTTCACAAACGGAAATCAAATTCAAATCGAGAAGTTTGAGAAAGTCTCTATCTTTTTGACACCTGCGCCACCTGCGTCATGACAGTTTATAGCAATGAGTAAACAGACATAACCTGAAAATATCATTTATTTTTGTTCACTTTGCAACAAAGGACGGAAAAGACGTAAAAATACAAAATCAATCAATTCTTAAAACAATAACAAAACTTTTTGCAGTTGGTTAGGAATCGAGTGGTGTGCGTTTCGTTCTTGCCAAAATACACTAAGTGCAATCTATAATATTGTTTTTTGTAAGAAAAAGGTATTTTTTTTTGACATTCAAATATCGAAACAAAGCACAGAATCCCCTCCAAATGTGATTAGAATAGTAAATGCTTGTGTGCTATGGTACAAATTTTCCTGTGAGACGAAATTTTTTTCTCATCTGTATTATTCTAATCAAAAAAGGTTCGAAAAAAAAACATTTTTTTTGTTTGTTTTTCAGTGAAAATATAATGAACGTTTTATCAACAAATTTTGACATAATGATGAGCATATTTCTGCTATCGTCGTCTTGAGGAGATGGTCGAATAAAATATCGAACGAAGATTTAATTATCGTTTAAACAAAGGCTTGATTCTAGCTAGAAACTACATATTTCTTAGTTTGGTTTTTTTCATTTCTCCACACCATAAATTCATACGCAGCGATTGAAAAATTTGGTAGGAATTATATTTATCAAGTGGACTGCATATCACAATTTTCAAATAAAGCGAATGGTGTGTTGTTTAGCGACTATCGTGTTTTCTGATTGTTGAGTAAATATTCATCGAACTTAAGAACGACTCGAAACATCAACACAAAAACATTCATTCAATTGGGTAGTGTATAAAAGGTCTTTAATGAAATTTTATATTAATTGTTCGTATTAATGTTTTGCTTCAACATTAATTCGCCTTTAGAGACCGCGAAGAACGAGAACATTTGAATTATTTTGCTAAAAAATTGAACCTGTTTTTGGACTAATTACCGAAGATGTCATCACCAAGTGCTGGCAAAAGACGTATGGACACGGATGTTATGAAATTGTATGCAGTTCTTGGTCTTATTGTCTCAATAGAATTTCTGACTAAATTTATTTGTTCATTTTAGAATTGAGAGCAAACACGAAGTTACAATATTGAGTGGTCTGAATGAATTTTGTGTGAAGTTTTTTGGTCCAACAGGAAGTAAATGTTTATATTTTCTTTTATTCATTCCGACTTGAACTAAGTTTTTTTTTTTGTAATGAACAGCTCCCTATGAAGGTGGTGTATGGAAAGTTCGAGTTCATCTTCCTGAACACTATCCGTTCAAGTCACCCAGCATAGGATTTATGAACAAAGTTTACCACCCAAACATTGATGAAGTTTCTGGAACGGTTTGCTTGGATGTCATAAATCAAGCTTGGACAGCTTTATACGGTAAAGAAAAACTCTTTCATACTTTTTCAATACTTTGCACGATTTTGGAGTTGCTACAATTGGATACAACTTATGAACCCCTTACCCGTACGTATCAGAATAGATGCGGCAAACAGAGTTGATGTTACGAAAAGACTCGAAAGTATCTAATTGTAAGTAAATATTGCCTTACGTCCACATTAAATTCTATTGCAAATTGCCGATAGGGCAATATTGAAAAACCCGTCCGAAGAAACGGTGAAAAAAAACTTTTCCGAAAGTATAAAATTGACCCCCAAATAGAGAAAAATGTTCTCCTCAATTTTCTCTACAACATAGAAAAAAAACATTTTTTGTACTAGGTCTGACCTAAGGACCGAACTTGAGCCCTAAACACAGGCACCAGGCCCAAATTTGTTTTTGAATATAAGTCGGTACTCGGCTACCTCTCAAACAGAAAAAGAATCAACAAAATGGGTTAGTATTTGCACGATTAATGTAAACAAACGCCTTGGGCCCTAGTAGAAAATCAGTTTTGGGGACCTGGCTGAGTCCAAGGGCCTCTAATCAAAAAATTTTATTTCATAAAATGTGACACATTCCTAGACCTTTCGATTAAAACAAATTTTTTGAAAATCGGACAACATTTACTCGAGTTACTCGTTTTGAGAGCCCTAGCTAAGTCCAAGGACTCAAATCCAAAAACTTTTCTTCCATAAATTGTCGGCCATGCCAAGGCCTTTCAACAAACAAAAATTTTTGAATATCGGAAAAGATTTACTTGAATTATGTACAAAAAATCAAAAACCACTTAAACGGCCCTTCAGCCGACAGTACCCAGATTTTATCCGATTTTCAAAAAAATATTTTTCCAGAAAGATAGTCAGAAAATTGATTACGGGATTGAATTTGGGCAAAATCGGTCGAAAACTTTCGAAGCTATGTTTGAAAAAGTGGTTTTTTGAAGGTTGGTGGGCCTTTTTCACTTATATCACTGCGAAATTAGAGCGGAACATTTTTGTCCATGGAGGTATGGATCAGAGGCCTCTTCTAAGTGCTCTAGCTTGGTTCTGAATTCTAAATATTTACTTAGATACGTTCGAGCCTTTTTGTAACATCTATTCTGTTTGCTACATCTATTCTGATACGTACGGGTCCCTTGCATATGTTT
Organism: Pseudolycoriella hygida; assembly: GCA_029228625.1. Lineage (NCBI taxonomy): Eukaryota > Metazoa > Arthropoda > Insecta > Diptera > Sciaridae > Pseudolycoriella > Pseudolycoriella hygida. Next base: position 192,566,419 of record CM055403.1, on the reverse strand, counting down.
TTGCTTTGTTTTTAAGAAAACTCAGCGGAGCATTCTTGCCTACATAAGTATAGATGGGTCCAATCTAGAGCTCTGAACGAGACATAGTCCTTATTGTGCTTATCTATTATAGTCACATTTGATCCTTGAATATCTTTGACTCGAAATGGGCCCGAAAATAATAGGTCCAACTTATGATTATCATAATTTTTGAGTAAAACCAAGTCATCAACTTGTAATTTTATTGGCCTTGCTGTTTTATAATATGATAACTTACGAGAAAATTTTGATTCATGCAACATTTTTTGTGCTCTCGCATGCGCTGATTGTAATCTGAATCTAACTTCCTGATAGCTTATGAGTCCAAATTGTAAATAGGGTCAATTTGATTATTGGATACGAATTCATAATTTTGTGTAGATTTCCCAAAAATTAATTGAAATGGACAATAGTCATCGATAGAAGAGGAGTGTTTTTCAAGACGAGCTAAGTCCACCACAAGTGGTACATGCAATTTCTGCAATATCTCGGAAACTATAAGAGATAGGGGCCGTTCATAAATTACGTAACGCAAAAATTGGCATTTGTGGACCCCCCATTAGTGTCACGCAAGCCTCATTCATTTGATTCACAACTTTTAACGAAATTCGCTATCTTTTGTCATATTTATTTCATATAATAATTCTAATTTATCTGTATTATTACTTACATAAGGAACGGATTGACTCAGTGGTAGCGTACTGGCCTTCCACCAAGAAAACCCGGTTCAATCCCTGTTAAGGCAAATTTTGTATAGGATTTTTCTTCAATGTCTAGTATGAAAGTAACGTTCCTAAGTGTTACCCGAGCTTCATAAAACGGGTAGTTGAGGAATTTGGTGCCCTCAACGAACTGTACACGTAGGGCTCGGACTGTTCCGTTTTGTTTCGTTAAAAACGGAAAACATTGTTCCAAAACAGTAAACGTTGTTCCATGATACCGAGTCGAAAAGCCAAGGAGTGCAGATAACATATAGCTCATTTTGCATGCACACAACATCACAAGTTCAAGCACTCTTTAGAGAGCCTAGCTCGGTATTCCATAGAGAAAATAAATGAGTTCATGCTAAGGTCGAGACGAAGACAACTGTTTCGTCATTTAAGAGACTTGTGAACCCACATACTCTTCAGTAAATGGCTAGTGGTTCACAGAGGTTATTATCTTAAATGTTCCACCGATACAGTTATGTAAGCACAAGTTTATTTAGGGTTCTGTGTTGCATTTGGAGTGAAATGATATAAATTGTATTCGAGAATGACGAAGGAGTTTTATAGATTTTCGAGTCTTTGTAGCATTTGAGTCTTTGCTCACCTCTTGTATCTCCATCTTTGCAGTCGCTTGACTGCTGTTTATAAGAAAAGTCTTGGAGATTTGGAGTAAGTTTCGACTCTAAAACGGAAATCAATCATTGGTCACGGAAGATGATTTGGAATATATTAGCATTAAAGGGCTAAAGCAACTTATGTTATTTAAGACTTTTGATAGAAAGGCTACTATATGAAATGACTAAAACCCGTTGAAGTATTATTGAAGACTTTTTATAGAAAGGCTACTAAGTCAAATGTTTGTATGTGAGAACGAAGTTCGTGTGAATTGGAACTGAAGGGATCAGTTTGTGGTTCCACAGTATAAATTTGTATGATAATGCATGTGATATGAGCGATATGTAATCTGTACACCTGATATTTTCGACTCAGGTTAAATGATCATTGATTAGAAGAAGAAAGTAAATGCTACTACGTATCATCATTCACATAACAAACTTGCGCATCTGTATAATGCACAAACTTGGAGTCCTGTATCTTTGGTTCTAAGCTACCATCTCGGACCAAAATAAATGTGATTGTTAACCAAATTTTAAATAGACAATCTCCAAATTTGGTTGACTTTTTACTTAGTTGAAGCGAAGGTACAGAGAAAAAAGTGGCTATCTGCACAGATGTGAAAGATCACCGGACGAAAAATATAAAGAGAGTAGTAGCACACCATTGCAACCGGTTAGGCTGATCATTAAGGGTTTATTTTAGATTTTCGTCTGGAATGTGAATTCCGAACCACGCCTATATATTGTAGATCTACATATAGGATTTCATTATATCTACGCCTTAAGGTGACTTAAGACTCAAATATCTGTAACAGTATCAAAATCAAGTTCGATTTTCTGGAAAACTGAGCTTATGCGTTTAACACCGCGTCGTTTGTGATGGGTTATTATATTAGGTTTAATAAAAAATGATTTTTGTCCTTTACTTAGATATCTGTTACGAATAAATTTGCAAAACTAAACATATAAGGTTTTACATTATAGCAAATCATCCACTTTTGCCAAATAAACTCATGACCCAACTCTATCCCTCTGACCCCCATTTCGCTTCGCAGTGTTTAGAGCGTCCATGCAATTTCCAAAGGACTTTCTTAATTACGAATAAATTTGCAAAACTGAACATATAAGGTTTTACATTATAGCAAATCATCCACTTTTGCCAAATAAACCCATGACCCAACTCTATCCCTCTGACCCCCATTTCGCTTCGCAGTGTTTAGAGCGTCCATGCAATTTCCAAAGGACTTTCTTAATTACGAATAAATTTGCAAAACTGAACATATAAGGTTTTACATTATAGCAAATCATCCACTTTTGCCAGATAAACCCATGACCCAACTCTATCCCTCTGACCCCCATTTCGCTTCGCAGTGTTTAGAGCGTCCATGCAATTTCCAAAGGACTTTCTTTATTACGAATAAATTTGCAAAACTGAACATATAAGGTTTTACATTATAGCAAATCATCCACTTTTGCCAAATAAACCCATGACCCAACTCTATCCCTCTGACCCCCATTTCGCTTCGCAGTGTTTAGAGCGTCCATGCAATTTCCAAAGGACTTTCTTAATTACGAATAAATTTGCAAAACTGAACATATAAGGCCCATTCTATGCAAACTGCGACGCCTGTAATGTAAGGAACGGAAATACCACCTTAACCGTAGGAGATAACGAGAACATTCGTTCGGTGGAAAATTAGATATGACAATTTTGAACAATTTTTTCATAGAACACAAAAATTGGACTCAGGAGAAATTTTCGTTCCTTACATTATATACATTTGGAATGGCCCATAAGGTTTTACATTATAGCAAATCATCCACTTTTGCCAAATAAACCCATGACCCAACTCCACCCCTGTGACTCCCATTTCGCTTCACAGTGTTTGGAGTGTCCTTCCAATTTTCAAAGGACTTTTTTATTAATTAAAATTAATTAAAATTACTTCATTCTCTTTAGTAACTCTCTGTAATATTATGCTTGTGTGGCGAAATAATCTAAGTAAAACTTACAAGAGAAGAATGACATGAATGACGCAACCCATTCTTTTATGAATTTTGTGTACAAAATATCTGAGTCTAAAAGTATAACTTTAGGCGGAGATATAAATAATTAGCACTGAAAGAAATCGTATGGTGTTGCTAGCCTAGAGGCGTGGTTCGGAATTCACGTTAAGCATGTGGTCCACACTCACCAACCCGCACTGGTCCGCGTGGTATTTCATGGCTAAATACCCCTAATTGGGAGGCTTTATCCATAAATGGATAATATGGCTACAAATATATCATTTACATGTTGTTTTAGGTGTTAGGGCTATGCATAGTGTGTTTACTAATTGTATTGCACGTGCTTTAAAGTTTTGTGTACTGATCAATTCGAAAATTGAGTCATTCAATGATAACTGTAAACGATTTATAGATAACTGTCTAGTCAGCTTTATTTGCAATAATGTTTGATCAAAATCGAGTATTTCGTTTTTTATAAATTGTGTCAGATCAAGTTGTGCAATGGTATGCTTGCCTGATATAATCCTGCAATTAGGATATCTAGCATTAACATAAAAATGAATTCGTGGTAATTACTTCATATATTTTTGGACGTATTACTGCAGAACTTTTGTACTTTAATTTGCGTCATTTTGTTAAGTTTGTAATTTTCTAATGTCTGATCTGGAGGTCATTTTGTTAATTGTTTCAATGTTTACATCCAATTTTTTGATTTCATTAAAATCCATTCTGCAACGTGCATCTGCACCAACATTGTGTGCACCTTGTATATGTTCGATCTCAAAGTCGTATTCTTCGAGGTCGAGTCTCATTCTTAGCAATTTGGAATTAGGATTTTTCAAGTAAATCAATGATCTATGGTCGGATTTTACTAAAAAATTTACACCAAAAACGTAAGTGCGGAAGTATTGAAGAGCCCAATGAATAACAGTCAATTCTTGCAGGGGTGTGGATTTATTATTTCGCCAGGAGTAAATGCTCTAGATGCGTATGAGGTGGGAAGATCCATGCCGTCATAATTTTGGGACAGTATTGCCATTTTACTCGATTTACTCGAACAACTCGATAGCGTAGTGGTTAACACGTCTGCTTGCTACTACGAGATCGAGTCGCCAGTGCGTTGGTTCGAAACTCAGCCGCGGAGAGATTTGTACCGATTGTTGAATTTGTAAACAAAATAAAACTGATTGAATCGTTCAAGTCAAGTGAAGTTGAGTGTAGTGCCATCGTACGGCTTACCGGAAAAAGGCATTGTTGGGAGAACCGGTATTCAGTAGTTTCGCTCCTAGTTACATCTCATAGATGGCACTGAGTTTGTCGCACAGCTTACCACTGGCACAGTAAAACTTTCCGGTAATGAAAGGATCTCAAAATTGGGGGCCTTTGAAGTGAATTTTTAAGATACTGAAATGCTCGTGACCAATGGAATGTCACTCTTTTCCTCGTAAGATTAGTCAGATGCAATGAATGATGGGCGAAATGTAGAATAAATCTTCTGTAATAATTACAAAAAGCTACGAATCTTTTAACTTCGTCGGCTGTTTTAGGTCTGGGATAATTTTTTACTATAGCGTATCATGGGCGCGCGGTAGCATTGCGCCCGTGACGCAAGTCCCCATACGATTAAAAAAATCAGAATTTTTTTTTCGTAGACTGCGGAACCATATATACAGCTAAATTTTGACTTTTTCCCCTTGCGTCTTCCCCCCCTGAGACCTAGTTTATCGGATTCTACGTAAAATTTTGATTGAAGTCGACCTTTCACTCATTAAAATCAGTCCAGTGGATCCGAAGATATGACCTTTAGAAAATCGTCATTTTCCATACAAAATGTGCTGTTTCATAGAAGCCAAAGAAAATGAATACATCCTACGTTAGTTAGTTAGTTAGTTAGTTAGTTAGTTAGTTAGTTGTGGCATTTCCATTTGTATGAAAAACGACTTTTTTGGCGATTTCTCGAAAACTGGCGGTCAGATCTTCTTTAAATTTTGCAGGGACCTTCGGATGGGCATTCCACGCCATCTAAGATTTTAAAAAAGTGGGGTCACCGGCTTCGTTTGGGCGCTAGGGCTCCTGGAAGTTCCCATACAAATCCCATATAAAATAATGTGAATGTGTGTGAGTGTCACAGTTGGGTGAGTGAGGTATTCAACTTCCATTAGAGTTTTTGATATTTTTCGGTTATTCTCGATATGAGTGAGGTCATCCAATGGGGCTTAATAGGTTTATGGGATTCTTGTGGATTCTGTGGATTTCTCTAGCACTTTTCAACTTCCATCAGGTTTTTTGATATTTTTCGGTTATTCTCGACATGAGTGAGGTCATGCCATGGAGCTTCCTAGGTTTAAGGGATTCTCAAGGATTTTTGTGGATTTCTCTAGCACTTTTCAACTTCCATCAGGTTTTTTGATATTTTTCGGTTATTCTCGACATGAGTGAGGTCATGCAATGGAGCTTCCTAGGTTTAAGGGATTCTCAAGGATTTTGTGGATTTCTCTAGCACTTTTCAACTTCCATCAGGCTTTTTTGATATTTTTGATCGGTTTCAATTTCTTCCAAAAGTACTGATATCACAACAAAAACCCTTTTAAAAGGGAAATGTGACGCAAGTCGTTGTCCCTTCTTCCAAGACAACTGATATCACAACAAAAACCCTTTTAAAAGGGAAATGTGACGCAAGTCGTTGGCCCTTCTTCTAAAACAACTGATATCAATACTGATATCAATTTAGGTGACGCTGAACGCTTCGAAACGCAAAAAAACTTTCAAAATATTTTCACATTTGATTAAAAACATGCGTCACAAATGCCGGACCCCCCAGCGTTATAATTTTTCTACGTTTTCAGCTTTCATACGCAAAAATTTGATTTCCTGTACAAAAATGCGCCATACATCCCATAAAGTCAAATTTTTGCAGTGTGAAAGCTGAAAGAACAGAAAAACTATAACGCTGGGGGTCCGGCATTTGTGACGCATTTTTTTAATCAAATGTGAAAATATTTTGAAAGTTTTTTTGCGTTTCGAAGCGTTCAGCGTCACCTAAATTGATATCAGTTGTTTTGGAAGAAGGGCCAACGACTTGCGTCGCATTTCCCTTTTAAAAGGGTTTTTGTTGTGATTTAGACTCATCTGGTAATATTCCTTCAGCTGTACATTTGTCACCTATATAGGTTACTTCTCTTCGAAAGAATTGGCATTTGTCAAGGTTCGACTTCAGGTTGTATTTTTGACAATTTTGAAATACTTCCTCTGGGTTATTTATCATTTTAGTTTCAGATACTGCTATATAACGACAAGATCGTCCATGTCAATAAAACATTTGGAAGGTGTCAGTCCACTAAACGCGATCGGCATCATACGTTGGAATGAATTAGGACCAATTTTTAGTCCAAATGGAATTGATTTGAATTTGTAGGAACCTTTATATGTCGAGAATGATGTAATGTCTTTCGAATCTTCGGTCAGTCTTATTTGAAAGAAACCATTCAAGAGATCGGTCATCGAAAAAAATCTAGCACGACCCAGTCCATCCTCAGAAGTGGGAATCAATCTGCGAGTATTTTGTTATTCATCTCTTAAAATCAACACATTTTCTCTGGATTTCCTGGTAGAGATTTTTTTTGTACTAGTAGTACAGTACTGTTATATTGTGATACTGATGGTGAAATAGTTTTATTTTTGAGCATGACGTCTACCTTATCACTAAGAGTCGATTCGTGAAGAGTTCAAGCAGCCTTATATGAAAGTGAAATACAAGTGCTTCCAGATATCGAAGCGAGGTGGCTCTTTCGATTCCTTGGTCCTTTCTGAGAATTATGAAGCGAAAGACAGCTGGCTTTTATCATGTCATTCAGGTTCTGGAAGTACCTTTGAAGGGTCATGTAAGAAAATCGTAAAAATTTTATATTGTAAAATAAAAACGAAAAAACCCAAAACTAATAGGTCTGTGGGCGGGGTCAAGACCAACATTATTTGAAGTATGAAAAGATAGGGAGTCGACGTAGTAAGGATGGATGTTCATTTTTGCTAAAAAAAATAGTCATTTTCAGTGAGTCCAGAAGGACAACATCGCGGCAATATCTGAAGATTGTATCCTCTAGTATCTGCCGTAGCCGATATATCCTTGGATATCGGCGGATCTGACTCAAGGGAACTACATTAGTGAGGTCATGAAAAAAACTTCAAAAATTACTACTTCTTTGATGTTCTGCCTGGGGTTTTAGACCGACTATTGCAACGTGAAGTAAAATAATTGACGTAAGAGAGCGAGGCGTCGACGGGAAACAATTTTACTTCCACTGAAATATAAACAAAATAAAAAAAATTCACTAAAAATTCGATATTTTGACAAATGCACACTAGCAGCGCACTAAAATTCTTAATTTTCAGGGAACGTCAGTCTCGGCTCCAAATGAAAAATTTCATATGCCGCTTTTCCGGGAAAATTCAGGAAAATCCGTGGCATGTGGAAAAGTGGTCAATTTTGAGGGTTTTTTAGGTAATGCTCAGAGTTTTCGAATTTTATCTCCGGAGTGACAATAGCTAGGGAGTTGGTTTCTCCGGGAAAGTTATAGAGTTTGGTCAGGAGAATTTTTTGGGATCTTAAGAAAATGGCTGCCAGCTGTCATAGCGGTTCCATCTTGGATTTTCGTTTATGTTTTTTCAGTTTTCGAATTTTAGCTTCGGAATGACACTATTTAGAGAGATGGTCTCTTCTAGAAAGTTACAGAGTTTCATGAGAAGAATTTTTTGGTATCATTAGAAAATGGCTGCCAGCTGTTATAGCGGCGCCATCTTGGGTTTTCTTTTATACTTTTACTAGTTGCCCCACCGAAAACTTGTCATTACATGTTTATGTGCACCCCACGGAAATTATTCATTACATGTCATTCATTACATGTAGCCCCCACCGGAAACTTCTCATTACATGTATATCTGCATGTAATGACGCGTTTTCGTACTCTTGTAGTTGTATACCTCGCCTTCGGCTCGGGATACAAACTCTACACTCGTCAAAAAACAGTTTTCAAAGCTTTTTGCTTAACACCTTCTTGAGTTTGGCTCATTTCACAAAATTAATCCCTCATGTAATGACTTATTTCCGCATCCCCCACAGTAGTCTACTAATTCAGTTTTCGAATTTTAGCTCCGTGATGACATTACTTAGATAGATGGTTTCTTCTAGAAAAGTATAGAGTTTCATCAGGAGAATTTGTTGGTATCATTAGAAAATGGCTGCCAATGGCGTCGCCATCTTGGATTTTCGTTTATGCTTTTTCGGCTTTTTCGAATTTTAGTCCGGAATGACACTACTCAGAGAGATGGTTTATTCTAGAAAGTTGTAGAGTTTGGTCAGGAGAATTTTTTAGCATTTTGAGAAAATGGCTGCCAACTGTCAAAGTGACACCATCTTGGATTTTTTGCAGAATACTGAATAAGAATATCTAGACAGTTGGTTTCTTCAGGAAAGTTATATGAATCAGTGAAAAGAATTGGTGACACGAAGTGTTCCGAAGGCAGCCGAAGGTGACACGAAGTGTTCTGAAGGTAGTCGAAGGTGACACGAAGTGTTCTAAAGGTAGCCGAAAGTTACACGAAGTGTTCCGAAGACAGCCGATGGTGACAAGTGTTCTGAAGGTAGCCGAAAGTTACGCGAAGTGTTCCGAAGGAAGCCGACGGTGACACGAAATGTTCCGTCTACAGCCAAAGGTGACACGAAGTGTTCCGAAGGTAGCCGAAAGTTACACGAATTGCTCCGAAGGCAGCCAAAGGTGACACGAAGTGTTCCGAAGGTAGCCGAAAGTTACACGAAGTGTTCCGAAGGTGACAAGTGTTCCGAAGGTAGCCGAAAGTTACACGAATTGTTCTGAAGGCAGCCAAAGGTGACACGAAGTGTCTAGAAGGTAACACGAAGTGTTGCGAAGGTAGCCAAAGGTGACACGAAGTGTTCCGAAGGCAGGCGAAGGTGCCACAAAGTATTCCGAAGGTAGCCGAAGGAGAGCAATTTTTTTCGGAATGAAAAATTTTTTCTGAGAAATTTTTTTTTGAAGAACAACTATTTTTTTTGTTTTGGAGAAATTTTTTTCGGAGAAAATTTTTTTTGGAGAAAATGTTTTGTTGGAGACAAATTTTTTCTGAGAAAACTTTTTGTTGGATTTTTTTTTGGAGAAAATTTTTTTTCGGGAGAAATTTTTTTCTGAGAAATTTTTTTCGAAGAATTCTTTTTCCTAAGAAAATTTTCTTTTTTGAGAATTTTTTTTTTTTTGAGATAAACTTCTTCAAAAAATAGAAGATTTTTCACATGAATTTTAGTTATCTTTTTTCTATCAGTATGCAGTGACCGTGGGTGAATATTATATTGAAAAGTAAAATAAAAACTCCTCAGAAACGGCAATCCTGTCACAAAATGGTTTTTATTGATTCACTCGACGTTTCGATTCATTTTAGAATCATTATCAGGAGCCTATCCATAAAATGTGTGAAAAAATCATTAGATGTGCATAAACAATGAATAACATATAAGTATATCTTACGATTAGATTGTCTTTCTAGCGACAGTAGTTAAATATATCACAGAAATCTTTAGTGTCTTAGTGTACAGCCCTAGCTTGAATTTAAATATCGTCAGATTTATAAATAAATAAATAGAACATAAAATAAAATAATAAATAATTTGTAAAACTGATCAAATTGTGATGTGCCTTGGTCAATTGTCAATCTAATTAGAATGGTGTGACAGATGTGTCTGTCATGTTAGAGTATGTGGTGCATTCACAATGAGTGTGTGTCATTTATTCTGATTTGGTGTTAGGACAAACTAAATTATTTCCTGGAGTGTTCGTTGATTTTGATTTGATATTTAACCAATGAGGAATATACGGCCGACATGAGTCGGTTACCCGAAAAACCGAAAATTTTCGATTTTCACATAAAACAACATAAAATAAACTCAAGACAAAATTATTTTCCGAAGTTTGTTTTGTTGTCAGCAATAATCTTCATTTCCAGAATCATTTTTATCAAAAATACTTTTAAGTACATGTAAATTGTCTTCGACATTAGGGTCAAGTAAGATTCGTCTTTCACCTACAATAAATCCAGCTCTTTACTTTCGACAGTAGCGCTACTCGCTGGCACACATCAGCGAAAATTTATACAGAATTGGTAAAATTTCGCGGTTATCGTGCCAATAAGTAAAAAACTGATCGCGAATAAGCGGCGCACACTGGTCAATTTTGTTGCGGTTTAAATTATGTAACTCTTTAAGAGTTTAAGGTAGACATTTTTAGTCTTCAGCAAAATTGTTCCTCGTTTTATGCGGTGTTTTAGTGTGCACGAATTGAAAGATCAAAGTAAACAGCTCCTTCCAAAAGCGGTAAAATTTTATATTGAGCTTACCATGAATGTGTGTGTGGCGCGCAGCTAAGTGTAGTGAGTGTACGAACAAGCTGAAAAACACAATCTATACTTGCGTAAGTCAATCACTTGACTTTCAGGTACAACTATATCACACAATTGTACTGGTTTCCTGTAAATGTTGACTTTCGACAGCGAAAATAGCGAAAAAGCGAAAATAGAGTTACACTCGGGAGGCGCTTTTCTATGAAAATGTAATTTCCCTTATTTACGCCCCCGAAGCATGTAAAATAATTTGGTTTTCGGCCGTTTAGAGCCCCTCAAAATTGACATTTTCTTACTTTCAGCATGAAGCATGTTAAACCAGGGTTCGAAAATAAAAATCAAATCAAAGTTATGAAATCAAATCAAAATTGATTATCAACGAAAAGAGCGTTATCAATTGATTCTTTTTGTGGTGGTCATCATTATTTCTTTTTATCGTTTGTTATGACGAGACTGATGAAAATTCTACGTTTCGCGAAAATACATTTTTTGAAAAATCACGATGATCACCATAAAAAAATCAAATTGATTTGATTATCACGCTGTTTTCGTTGATGATCAATTTTGATTTGATTTCTTAACTTTGATTTTTTAACCCTATGTAAAATTTTCGGTCCGGTCATGACCGAACCGAAGTTTTCGGTTTTTCGGGTAACCGACTCATGTCTGCCTTCGGCTACCTTCGGAACACCTCGTGTCACCAATTCTTCCCACTGATTCATATAACTTTCCTGAATAAACCAACTGTCTAGGTATTCTTATACAGAATTTAGCAAAAAATCCATGATGGAGCCGCTATGACAGCTGGCAACCATTTTCTAATAATACCAAAAAATTCTCCTGATGAAACTCTATAACTTTCTAGAAGAAACCATCTCTCTAAGTAGTGTCATTCCGAAGCTAAAATTCGAAAAGCGAAAAAGCATAAACGAAAATCCAATATGGCGCCGCTATGACAGCTGGCAGCCATTTTCTTATGATCCCAAAAAATTTTCCTGATCATCTCTATAACTTTCTAGAAGAAACCATCTCTCTAAGTAGTTGATTGATTGATTTATTATAGCACATATATGATTAAGGCCGCAAGACCTTTTAAATTACATACATAACGCAAGCAAAATATTATATCCAATAAGAAAAATGATGAGTAAAGATTTCAGCTAAATAAGGAAAACAAAACAATAATAGCAAAAAAAAGAAGTCAAAATAAAAAGCAAGACTACAATGCCAATACCAAAATTTCATAAATGTTCATATGTCGTCGAACAAATCACAATTACCGAGGGCGACTGGAACAATCAGGTAGCGCGCCTGAAAATGTGGTGGAAGTAGGAAATAGGAAATATGCATAGATCAAAAGTGGCTTGACAAACCATAATGATCCTTACACGCACGTCGAAAGCCAGTTAACGAAAGCCTGCATTTAACCGCTGCACGCAGCGCATTATACTTCGCCACTCCGCGAACAAACATAGAATGATTAACTGCGTCTGTGTAATTGCGGGCAGTAACAGATTGAACGCTCGACCAGACGAACCCCGATTGAGCCTTTCATACACATAATCAGGTTCCTTCGTGGTCACAATTTTGTGTATGAACGTAGAAGTGAGGTAATCGAGAAAAGTAAACAAATTGGTTCCAAGAAGTCGGTTAGAGAAGCCAGACACCGACTCGTAACGGCCAATGCCATATGCAAACCTAACACATGCTTTGAATGGCTTCTCAAGCAACTTCTTAGCACCAGCACTCAACTCACCAATTACTGGGCAACAGTAAGCAAAGTGGGGCATGAGTAGAGACTTCACTAAGAGCTTTTTCGTTTCTTGTGGAATGCACCGAGCACTGGGCCACATATTCCTCAGACCGGCAAAAATCTTCGAAGAGACTGACTGCACTTGTTGTTTCCACCCCATCCGACTGTCAACCGTCAAACCCAAATTCAACACACTATCACTGTACACGATCGTTACTCCGTCAAGCTCAATTTGCGGAATATCCTTAGCCCAATCACCAATCGAAACAACCATTGCCTTCGTCTTCCCGGCGTTTAACTTCAGCCTGTTCTCTTTCGCCCACTCTGTCACCGCTAGCAAGTCAGACTCCAACAAACACATGTCAGCAAAGTCGTTACCTTTGCGAACCGCAATATAGAGTTGGAAGTCATCCGCAAATAGATGACACTTGCAATATCTCAGCCGCTGAGGAAGGTCGTTAATAAAAATAGCAAAGAGTAATGGGCCCAAAACTGATCCTTGGGGCAGACCAGAACCAAGCTCAAGGAATTTCGAATGGAAACCATTGATCGCTACACACTGCAAGCGCTCAGAGAGATAGCTGCGGATCATGCGCACCGCATCACCAGAAAACCCGAAGCCAGAATATAACTTATCAGCCAGCAGATCATGTGATATAGAATCGAACGCCTTGGAAAAGTCTAGGAGCAGAAGGACAGTGGCTAGGCCCTTACCCATATTTTCCTGAATATCGCTAGTCACCTGTAAGAAAGCTGAGGTAGTACTATATCCCGACCGAAAGCCAGATTGAAACTTGTACAGCAGTCCGAGCTCCTTCACATGCTCCGTAATTTGCCTTTTCAACAGCCTTTCAAGCGCCTTAGACAAAGAGGGCAGTATGCTAATGGGCCTGTAGTCATCAAGTGAACGTTGTCGAGTATTCTTACGAAACGGAAGGACTTTCGCTTTTTTCCAGCAACTAGGAAAAGCAGATTTAGTCACAATCGAGTTGAACATATGTGTCACAATCGGCAAAATAACCGGCAAGAGCGCCTTGATGAACGTGATCGGTATCGAGTCCAGGCCGACGGAGTTCGACTTAATACTATTTATCGACATAACTACTTCAGAGTCAGTGAAACAACGGAAAGAAAAAGAGCGATGCGACCCCTGCGAAGACTTCAAAATCGGATTTCCAGTCACATAAATCCTCCGAGGGAATTCTGAGTAATCAGTCCGTTTCACAAAATGCGAATTTAATTCATCTGCTGTAAACGGCGGAACGTCATCATCGGAACTAGAAACAAAACCCAAACGTCGCAAGCTACCCCACAGTCGGCGAGTTGGAGTCACAGCCCGGAGTTTCTTCGCAAAGTATTTCTTTTTTGCTAGAAATAACACCTGCTTCGCTCGGTTGCGCAGCACTTTGAAGCGACAAAACGCTTCATCCGTCGGTACCCTTCTCCACTCCCGATAAGCCATGTCTCTATCCACAAGCGCTTTGTCAACCTCGGTGTTAAACCAGGGGTTAAGAGTCCGTTGTGTTGAACACGGCATCAGCGGAGCATGAGTATCCAGCAAATACAACACTTCGTTACTGAACGAATCAACAAGTGTGTCTACATCAGCGACTGACATCAATTTCAACCAGTCTACAGAAGATGCATCTGCTAGTAGATTCGTGATGTTTATCCTATCAAGGCGCCTTCTCAGTCTTATTGGCTTCTCAGTGAGCTCCATGTCACATTCAAACGACAGGAAAATAAGGTCGTGTTTTGAAATTCCCGGTAGACTAATCTGCGAAAACCATCTCTCTAAGTATTGTCATTCCGAAGCTAAAATTCGAAACCCAAAAAAACCTAATTTATTGCTTGGGAAAATTCAAGATGGTTTGACTGCTGGTAGCCATTTTCTTAAGATACAAAAAAATTCTCCCGACCAAACTCTACAACTTTCCCAAAGAAGCCAACTCTCTAGCTATTGTCACTCTGGATCTAAAATTCGAAAACTCCGAGCATTACCTAAAAACCCTCAAAATTGACCACTTTTTCCCATGCCACAGCTTTTCCAGAATTTTCCCAGAAAAGCGGCATATGAAATTTTTCATTTGGGGCCGAGACTGACGTTCCCTGAAAATTTCAGGAAGATCGGCGGTCTAGTTCTCGAGATCGAAAATTATTAATAGACAGGTCGCATACAAAAACCTCTTAAAAGGTAGAGTGTGACGCAGTCCGTAAGTCCGCTTCCAAAATTAATGATATCGCTTGAGGTGACGCTATCGCTGATATTACGCAGAGTTTGGTTGAAGGGAACCTTGTGTTCAAAGTTTAAATTTCCTGAAAAAATTACAGCGCTTTTTTTAAAACAAAATTACGTTGTGTTAAAAAAATTGCGTCACGTCATCAGGTAGCACTCTTAAGTTTAGCACAAAACTCCGAAAAGAATTGAGGTCCCGGGGACTACGACTTGGACGTAAAAAGAGCACTTGATAGTTAGACAGTTGCACGCCTATGCACAATATGTAGATAGTTATTGAAAATTATTGACGGAATGGAAAGCGAACAACGAAACGTAGACGATGCATGGAATCAAATTAGACGAAACGTAGAGCAAGCCGCAGCAGAGACGATAGGAACGAGAACGGGAAAGAAAAGAAATGACTGGTTCGACGATGAATGCAGAAAAGCACAGGATGACAAAAATTCGGCTTGAGCGAGAAATCTAAATAGATGCACTCGAGCTGGCATGGCAGAGTACCGTTCGAAGAGAAATTTCGAGAAAAAACTATTCCGAAGAAAAAAGCGACAACATGACAAGGAAGTTTTAATCGAAATTGAAAGGTTTGGTAATCGAAAAGAGACGCGGAATTTTTACCGGAAAGTAAACGAATCGAGGAAAGGTTACAGTCAACAACCTTTATTGTGCAAGGACAAGGATGGGTCTTAGCAGATGAGGAAAGGTGCATCAGACGATGGGCGGAGTACTTTAAGGAACTGCTGAACCCGAACAGACCACCGAACCGAAACGACACCAACAACAACTTACCATTTCAGACCGCGCAGCCACATATTGCAGAACCAACGCTACAGGAAGTGAAGCATGAAATTTTAAAGCTTAAAAATTTCAAAGCCCCAGGAACCGACAACATACCTGGAGAACTTTTCAAGCACGGTGGTAACACATTATGCATGGAGATGCACGAGCTCATCAATCGCATCTGGAATGTCGAGGAGTTCCCGGGAGAGTGGAAGACTAGCATCATCTGCCCTTTGTACAAGAAAGGCGACAAATTGGAGTGTGGCAACTATCGAGGAATTTCGCTTTTGAATATCGCCTACAAGATATTTGCGAATATTCTATACAAACGCCTTCTTCCATACATGGAATCTACTGTTGGTGAATATCAAGGTGGTTTTCGTGTAGGTCGTTCAACAACGGACCAGCTGTTTAGCATTAGACAGATCTTGGAGAAGTGTAAGGAGAACAACGTGGAAATACACCATTTGTTCGTAGACTTCAAAGCAGCATACGACAGTGTCAAGAGGAGGAAGTTATGGAGAGTGATGGAGGAATTAGGGGTTCCCAAAAAACTAATCTCGCTAACAAAGTTGACAATGGATGGAGCTAATAGCCGAGTAAGAATCCGAAGCAAATTGTCAGACGCTTTCGACATTGAGGAAGGACTACGTCAAGGTGATCCGCTCGCGACGCTGCTTTTTAATTTGACCCTTGAAGCAGCAGTGAGAACCATGAACATCGACACCAGCAGCACCATTTTCACCAAATCCAGTTAATTGCTGGGCTTCGCTGATGACTTGGATATCTTGGGCCGAAACATGGAAGCTGTTAAGGAAAAGTTCACGGCTTTGGACAGAAAAGGTACCGACCTCGGGTTGAAAGTTAATGACACAAAAACCGAATACATGATTGTCTCCGCATCGAATCGACAACACGACCAAAGCGTAACAATTGACACACACACATTTAAGGTGGTAGACAAGTTCGTATATCTTGGATCTCTGCTTAATTCTGACAACGTAATCATGGACGAAATCAAAAGACGGATAACTCTTGGCAATCGGAGTTATTACAGCCTGATAAAAATTTTAAAGTCCAAATCAGTAAGCAGAAACTCTAAATGCGCACTGTACAAATCTGTGATAAGACCAATAGTTACGTATGGGTCGGAGTCGTGGTGCATGACTCAGAAAGACGAACAATCGCTGCTCACGTTCGAAAGAAAGGTACTGCGGACAATTTTCGGACCAGTATATGACGAAAATATGTACAGATGGCGCAGACGATTTAATCATGAGCTTATGCAGCTTTATGGAGAGCCGGACATAGTTAGAACAACAAAAATTAACAGACTACGATGGCTTGGTCATGTGCAGCGTATGGACGACAATCGTATCCCGAAGAAACTTTTTATCACCAAACGGGAAGGCAAAAGAAGTGCAGGCAGACCAAAATCCAGATGGTGCGATGCAGCTTTTGCCAACCTGAGAACTGCGGGAGTAACCAGCTGGAAGACGTTAGCTGAGGATAGGTCCGGTTGGAGAAGGCCAAGACCCTTAATGGGTTGTAGGGCCGGTTAAGTAAGTAAGTAAGTATTATTATTGTATTGTTGGTTCGTATTTTTACATCGTCGAAGACTATGGTCCCGTTTTTATTTATTTCGTGTAAATCTTGCTTCTTTAACTGAACTCATGTGCTGGTCAACGTAGCTGCTTACTGGTGAATTTTATTCGCTTTCGTATTAAATGCCGATGTTTGTGCAGATGTCTAACTTTTACTATTATGTACACGAAAGGCGTCATTGCTAAAATCACTAGTTCCTGACGATTGCGACTCGAAGTTCATACAAAATCATTTCAACTTCTTCTTGTCAACTTGTCAACGTTCGATTTTATCGGAACTTATTCTTTATAAATGCTGTACTGAGTCGGCTATATTCCGTGACAATATGAAGCGTAACTTTGGAATGGTCATACCTAACCTATACGTCGCAATCATCAAAAACAATTTTACGTTCGGTTTAACACCAATGTGACCCCAATGGATGTATTACCGGCACTCAGCTGTCTTCTTCGACCATGCAAACATTTAATCGATCACTATTGTTTCTACATTAACATTTGGATTTTGATTTAATATGAAATCGATTGGAATGCTGATGACTGATGTTCGATAGTGATTTTGATTACTTTTTTTTCGCAAACTGGCCAATTCGATTATATTCTCGCTACCACTATAAATAATATATGTTCATGCGTTGTTTTTTATCGTTTATTATATGTGACTTAGATTTAGATTTATCAGTTTGGGACGATCATTACTGATCTTGAAACACATATTTGGTGATCCTTTGTTTCCTTCCCGTTCATCATTTAAATCATGTGAGTCTTCCTGTCTTGAGTAGGAACCTGTCCAATAAGGCAGGTCCCAGTTTCAAAATTTCAGATGGTCCCACATTAAAATTGCCGAAAAACCTGCGCCTTAGCTGAGAGAATCTTGGGCAACTGCATATTATATGAATGGCTGTTTCATCTTCCAGTCCGCAGGTGCATAGGGACGTATTAGCAAGTCCCATTTTTTTAAGGTGCTTATTCAGGCCACAGTGTCCGGTTATCGCGCGCACCACTCTGCTGATGCTCTTCCGTTCCATGTTGACTAGCTCCTTGGACCACTTTTCATTTGGTTCCGGTAGGAAGCACTTTGTGTGCTCTCCTCCGGTATAAGCTCTCCAACGGTTCGCATGTTCCGCTTTGGTCCAGTCCTTTATGGCCCTCACGCAAAGCGATTGGGGTATCGGAATCTGTGGCTCAGGTCCACATACTACAGTTGAAGAGCCAATTCTCGCCATATCATTCGCTTTCTCATTACTCTCCACCCCGGAGTGCCCTGGTACCCAGACGAAAGTAATCCGATTTCTCAGACTCATTTGATTTAGATAGTCTTTGCACTCTTTTACCAGCTTTGAGGTAATGATAGGCGATATTAAAGCTTTAATCATCGATTCGCTATCTGAGCAAATGAACATTTCTTTCCCTTGGGTACCTTCAGGTAGTACTTCTCTGACCCCTTGAAGTGCCGCGAAAGTTTCCGCCTGAAGGACGCTCGAGAATTTTCCTAGACTATGCCAGATTCCTGCATCAGCCTCTGGTGTGTATACTCCAGCTCCTGAACTTTCATCGGTTTTGGAGCCGTCTGTATACCTTGTCGGCTTGTCACCGGGCAGGTTTGATGGCCAATTATCTAGCCAGTCGTGCCTTTCCGGGAACACAGCTTCGAATCGCATGCTAAAAATCGGATTAGACACTAAGTCGATTATTCTACCATGCCCTGTCCTGAAATTTGAAGCCCACAGTCCATTTAGTACCAGCCTGTCCGCTGTGGCAAAAGCTCTCTCGTTTATTGCCAGATCGACAGGCGGAATGGACAAGAGGGCCTCCATTGCTGGAGTGGCGGTCGTTTTCATTGCTCTCGTAATACAGATGCATACGAGTCTCTGTATTTCTGCTAAAGTTTTCTTAGCATTTTCTTTTTCCAGCCTAGTCCACCATACCACGCATCCGTGGCACAGCATTGGCCTTATCACTGTCTCGTAAAGCCATAAAATAGCTTTAGACGGTAATCCCCAGTTCCTCCCGAAGGATTTCCTGCAGATCCAAAACGCTGTTATCGCTTTTTGCACTTTGTCTTTGACATGATCTATCCAATTTAGCCTGTTGTCAAGTGTGACTCCTAGATATTTTACTTGGGAGCTAAGCTCAACAACCTTACCAAACAGCCTTAACTTTCCCACAAGATTAGAGCCCGTGTTTCTTTTACTAAATAACACGATTTCCGTTTTCTTAGGGTTAACCCTAAGGCCGTTCTTTTGGCACCAATTTTCAACCATCCTCATGGAGGTCCTCATTCGATCACCTAGCGTACTCTCAAACTTGCCTCTTATCAAGATTGTCAAGTCGTCTGAGTAGCCTTGGGCAAAGAGACCCTCCTCATTCAGTTTCCTAATGAGAGAATCGACTACAATGCTCCATAACAGTGGGGGCATCCTTTCGCTACCCAGAGACTAGTCTTTTGGCCACATACGCTAGCCTCGACTTCTCTGTTTTCTAGCATCCTACCGATCCACCTGATTACCATAGGCTCCACCTCTCTTTCTACAAGCGCTTGTTTTATTATTTCAAATCCTGTGTTGTCGAAGGCTCCTTCGATGTCCATGAAACATCCCAGAGCTACTTCGACCTCAAAGGACTTTTCAATTTTGGACACAAGGCAATGTAGTGCAGAATCAGTGGATTTGCCTATTTGGTATGCGTGCTGGTTTGCATGCAGGGGGAATTTTATCAGAGATTCCTCTCTGATAAAGACGTCTATTAGCCTTTCCAGCGTTTTCATTATGAACGATATCAAGCTGATTGGTCTAAAGTCCTTGGCCGTACAGTGTGAGGGTTTGCCCGGTTTCGGTATAAAAGTCACTTTTACTTTCTCCCATTTCTCTGGTATGCAGCCCAACGCCAATAAGCTGCGTAAAATTTCACACAGTGGTTCTGTTAGGATCTCCCCACTCTCCTTCAACAGAGCCGGAAAGATTCCATCATTTCCTGCTGATTTGAAGTTCTTAAATTTCCCTACAGCCCACTTCAATCTGTTTGCAGTCACGATCCGAGTAGCCAGAGTCCAGTCTTCCTCCGAAGGTGGAGTCAGTTCCGGTACTCTGCTGCCATTCTTTTCATTTTTGCAACCAGGGAAGTGTACTTCCAGGAGGTGCTTCGCTGTATCCTCGCCGCAGTTAGTAAAATTCCCATCTGACTTTCCTGGGATTTCGGAAAGTGACTACCCTCGGTACATGACTTCTCAGACTAAAGTGTATGGCTCTATGGTCCGCGAAGCTAGGTACTAGAGACACCTCCCATGAGTCGATTTGGCTCGAGATATTCTCTGAGGCAAGAGTAATGTCTAGAACTTCCCGCCTATTTTTGGTAACGAAAGTTGGTACATTACCTTTATTCACAATATCCAACTCGGATTCGGCTATGAACTGTAGTAGCAATGATCCCCTCGGATTGATGTCCGTACTGCCCCAGACCGTATGATGCGAATTCGTATCACAGCCTAGGATCATTGGGACATCATTATCCTTGGAGAATTTTATCGCTTCTACTAGCTTATCCGTGTATGGCACCAGATCCTTGTCTGGCATATAGCATGATGCTACCAGAACGTCTCCGCCATGCGCCAACGGTCTGGAAATTCTGACCACTGTCGTGTCTTCGTCAGAGTATTGCCATAGTAGCATAGCTTTCAATTCAGGTGCAACGTAGATGGCCGATCTTACTCTTTCCTTTCCACTTGCACTGAAGATTCTGTTCCTATAAAGGCCAAAACCCATTATTCTATGCTTATATAATAAGATAATAAGATATTTGTATGCCTCATTGCAACACCACGACAAACGTTTGCCGTAGCAGCTTTGCAATGTTGCAAGTTAATCTGAGTAAATTTAATTTCCTGCATAGACATTCTATTTTAGGAAATGGTATATTATATTTTCCAGCTTGGGTCAGCGGATTTATGTTGAAGTAATGTGCCTCAGTTTTACTTAGGCCCCATTACTCCATCCTGAACCTCATCACACTCGGCAGCCGATTTTGGGACTCCATTTCCGTAGGAATTAGCCTCCCTAGATCTTCCGTCTCGTGTGACCGGTGTTTCTACCGAGTCCCCGGAGAGAGCTGGTGCACCAGTTTTACTGGCTCCATCAGCTCCCCCTTGAGCCTGGTTCACGTTCGTGGCGCTTTGAGAACCACGTTCCAATTTGAATTGGATAACATCCAGAAGCCAAAACGCCTTATAGTTTCTGGAGCGTAGGAGTTCAGCAGATTCCTCATCAACTTTCAGTTGGAGTTTCGAACTATCTCCTCTATCCTGAATGTATTTTACCTCCCAGTGTCCGGTTTTCAGATCCGGATTGTTTGATCGCAATACATCCGCCCGTAGCCACCGCCCGTACGCCAAGGAACAGTAACGCTCATTCTTAGCATGCGTTTTGGTTTGTACAAGGTTTTCCACTGTTCTAGGGTAACTAGTTTGAGTTGAGCCTTGTTCCACGGTTTGAGTCCTGGAACAATAGCTTGGAGCCATTTTACCGTACGTATGTCGGCGCAACGTAGCTCAAATACCGATTCTCCAAGCCTCTTACCATTAAAACTAGGTGCCTTCGTATCTGTAGCGATAAATTTCTCCAGCTCCCAAATTATGTTCTCGAACACTCTGGATACCTGTTTAGCCGTAAGAGCCTCATTCACCCCAACGATACAGTGAGTCAATGATTCTTCAACTGCATCTTTGAAGGTACGGTCCCTTTGCTTGGCAGGTATTTTTGGAGTAGTATCCATAGCTTTCTTGGAGGGCGGAGTAACTTTCGATGAAGCATCGGGACTCCTTCCTCTTTTCTTTTGGCTAGGTGCTGGCAAAGTACCTGGCTCCATCTGTGACTTGGTTAGCGCCAGTTTTGTTTACGTCTTCTGGCCTTGTCAGCACCACAAATATTTTTCCGCTTTTTGCTACTATTCGGTTTGTCTGTCACACTATTTGAATTACCTGGTCGGTGTACATTATCTATTAAACGCATTTGTTCAACAGTATTTGGTTCGAAAAATAAAACTCTTTCCTTTCCAGTATCTCGGCGTTCAATTATCAATTACCTTGCCGGCCTGGTACGATGGTTTGACAATCTCACCAATAGTAACCACCGTGTTACTGTCTGCGCTTTCACACAGTGATAAGATATCTTTGTCGTCCATCTTATTTGATGTGGTTTCAACCAGTGGCGCCGACTAGTGGGGGCGGCCGCCCCCCCCCCCCTTATAAAACCAAGGGGGGCGTAGCCCTCCCTTGATTTTCAAATTATTCAAACTGGAAGAATCAACCCTCTTACTAAAGAAATATAAACTCAATTATTTA
>CM055403.1:192522921-192543461 GCA_029228625.1 Pseudolycoriella hygida | reverse complement strand
TTACTCAAGTTATCGTGTTGACGGACAGACCGACAGACGGACATTGTTTTTTTCGCTGATTTGTCATCTGGAGGCAACAAAAAAAGTTTCCCCCTTACTCCTGGGTTCGAATTCGCAATGTAACAAACGTGGTAGTAAACGCATCAGACCTACGTACTTCGTACGGGTCTAAAAAATTCTTGGCATAAGATATACTTATTCTTTTCATTAATGTTTCTTAATTGTGCAGTGCACGCTGAAACTTAAATTATGTATTCAAACATGTAAAATATCCAAACTTGAAAATAATAAAAATTCATTCATTCATTCATTCACTTAAGAACATCAATAGTTCATGAGAAGTCGGTTTTCAGTCCGGTCGTACGTAAAGCTTTTTTACGACTCTTTGAAAAAGAGACGAATTGCTTTTTACATTGACATTGTCATTTTGGTTCGTCGCACATTTTTTTGTTATAGCGCTATAGCGCTATTAGAACTTCTCGCCAAGAAATATTCGATTTATTCAAGTGACGAATACTTTGATCATCATAATAACTAATGAAATTTTTCAGATTTGTCGAACATATTTGAGTCTTTTCTGCCACAATTGCTTACCTATCCTAATCCGGTCGATCCACTGAATGGCGATGCAGCTGCTATGTATTTACACAAGCCAGAGGAGTATAAAAAGAAAGTCTCTGGTAAGTCAAGCCAGATTATTTTTGTAAACAAATGCATCAAATACAACCACCAGATTTGTTGAAGTTCGATTATTGATAAATTCGTTGTAAATATTTAAAATTCACGGCGTGCGACAAAAATCCCAGAGTAGTCAGCAGCAGTCATGACAAGACAAGGATTTTATGACAAGAATGGATCACAAAAGCATCTAAGAAGCCGATGACTTGTAAAGAAGAACAGAACTTTTACGAACAATAAATCCGCAAAAAAATCCTCTTTCAGAGGAGGTGTGACGCAAGTCTTTGTGTCTGCTTACAAAAGTTCTGAAATCATAAAAGGGTGACGCATTAAGCATCTTATTCAAAACGATTTTCTTCCAGTTACAAAAGTTGTGAAATCAGAGGTAGGTGACGCATTAAGTTTCGATACGCAAAAAAAAAATTAAGGCAGAGCTACGTTGAGTTTTTAAAAAATTGCGTCACAAATGCAAGACCCAACAGCGTAATAATTTGTCCATGCTTTCAGTTTTTAAACTTCAAAAATTTGAGCTTTACTTCTTTTCGCGAAGATTGTACTTTGCAAATTAAAATTTTTGTGTGTGAAAACTGAAAGCGTTGAAAAATTATGACGCTGTTGGGTCTGGCATTTGTGACGCAATTTTTTAAAAACTCAACATAACTTCGCTTTAATTTTTTTTGCGTATTGAAATTTAATGCGTCACCCACCTCTGATTTCCGAACTTTTGTAACTGGAATAAAATCGTTTTGAATAAGATGCTTTATGCGTCGCCCTTTTTCTTTTGAGTTTTGAAAGGCAGTATTTTTTTCTATTTCGAGCAATAAAAAAATGTTATAGGAACAAGGTTAGAAATGGTGAGTTGTCCAAATTTAACAATCTTCAACTTTCGACTTAATTCTTTTGGTAGTTTTGAGACATAGTAAAGGAGTATTACTTTCCACTCGAAGATTTGACTTTTGGCTATCTAATTAACATAAATTAAATTAATTTATTTTGTTTTATCTAATTAAAATTAATTAATTAATCATAACAAAAACCTCTTAAAAGGATTCAAAAAGCAAAAAATCCAACATGGTGTCACTTCGACAGTTGGCAGCCATTTTCTTAAGATACAAAATATTCTCCTGACCAAACTCTGTAACTTTCTAGAAGAAACCATCTCTCTAATTAGTGTCATTCCGGAGCTAAAATTCGAAAACCGTAAAAGCATAAACGAAAATCCAAGATGGAGCTGCTATGAGAGCTGGCAGCCATTTTCTTATGATCGAAAAAAATTCTCCTGATAAAACTCTATAACTTTCTAGAAGAGACTATCTCTTCTCTAAGTAGAGTAATTTCGGAGCTAAAATTCGAAAACCGAAAAAGCATAAACGAAAATCCAAGATAGCGCCGCTATGACAACTGGCAGCCATTTTCTTATGATTCCAAAAAATTCTCCTGATGAAACTCTATAACTTTCTAGAAGAAACCATCTCTCTAAGTACTGTCATTCCGGAGCTAAAATTCGAAAACCGTAAAAGCATAAACGAAAATCCAAGATGGCGCCGCTGTGTTCGGATTTCTTGTTTAATTATCGGATTTCTTGTTTAATGTCGGATTTCTTGTTTAATTATCGGATTTCTTGACCGATTCATATTACTCGATTTTATTTCTAGCAAAATTATTTCTTGTTTAAATTCATAAGTTAAAATTCTTGTTTAAACTTATAAGTTATCATTAGTCTAAACTTTAACAAGCTTCTTTGAGGTGCCATGAAAATTGAAGCTAAAAATTATTATTATTATAACGTATTAAATAAATAAATAATAAAATAGGTGGCAGCCATTTTCTTATGATCCCAAAAAATTCTCCTGATGAAACTTTCTAGAAGAAACCAACTCTGCAAGTGTTATCATTCCGGAGGTAAGAAGAAGAACCCAAAGAAGCATAATTTATACCTAACAAAAATCCCAAAAAATTCTGCTGATCAAACTCTATAACTTTCCCGAAGAAACCAACTCTCTAAGTATTGTCATTCTGAAGTATAAAATTCGAAAACCAAAAAAAGAAACCTAATTTATTGCTTGGGAAAATTCAAGATGGCGCCAGTTTGACTGCTGGCAGCCATTTTCTTAAGATCCCAAAAAATTCTCCTGACCAAACTCTATAACTTTTCCGAAGAAACCAACACTCTAGCTGTTGTCACTTCGGAGCTAAAATTCGAAAACTCCGAGCATTACCTAAAAACCCTCAAAATTGACCACTTTTCCACATTCCACGGATTTTCCAGAATTTTCCCGGAAAAGTGGCATATGAAATTTTTCATTTTGGGCCGAGACTGGCGTTCCCTGAAAATATTAAGGAAGTCTCTCGGGCGGTTCTCGAGAAAAAAACATAGAAGGGACCCGTACGTATCAGAATAGATGCGGCAAACAGAGTTGATGTTACGAAAAAACTGGAACGTATTTAAGTAAATATTGCGTTCACATTAGACTGTATTGGAAATTGCCCGTAGGGCAATTTTGAAAAACCCGTACGAAGTAACGGTGTAAAAAAGTCTTTCCGAAAGCACAAAATTGACCTCCAAATAGAGAAAAATGTTCTCCTCAATTTTGTCTACAACATAGCAAAAAACTATTTTTTGGGCTTGGGCCGACCTTAGTACTGACCTAGGGCCTCAAATAGAGGCCTCGGATACATACTTCTATAGACAAAAATGTTTCCCTCAATTTGCTCTGCAACATAGCAAAAAGCATTTTTTTATGTTAGGGCCGACATTAGGACCGACATGAGGCCCACTTGAGCCCTAAGCACAGGCAAAAATTCTTCTATAAATTGTCGGCCGTGCCGAGATCTTTCAAACAAAAAAACGTTTTTGAAAATCGGAAGAGATTTACTCGAGTTATGTACAAAAAACACATAGAGCCCTAACAAAGACTCTTTTTTAGTGCCCTAGCTAAGTCCAAAGACTCAAATCGAAAAATGTTTCTTTCCACAAATGTCTGTCATGCCCAGATCTTTCAAACAAAAAAGCAATTTTGAAAATCGGTAAAGATTTACTCGAGTTATGTGCAAAAGACCAAAAACCACTTAAACGGCCCTAGCTCGGCGACCCTTGGGCCGACAGTGCCCAGATTCAATACCATAGAATATTTTTCGACTACCTTTCAGTTTTTGAAAATCGGTCAAGATTTACTCAAGTTATCGTGTTGACGGACAGACCGACAGACCGACAGACGGACATTGTTTTTTTCGCTGATTTCGTTGATTTTACTCCCGGGTTCGAATTCGCAATGTAACAAACGTGGTAGTAAACGCATCAGACCTACGTACTTCGTACGGGTCTAAAAAGTAGATAGATACGTAGATAGATACATAGATAGTTGACACACAACACAGGAATAAACTTGAGATTACTTTCAAAGATAATGTTACCATTTTTATATAGAAATTGGTCATCTTTGATTGGCGATATCTCGGCTCGTTTTCAACCGATTTTGATGAATGTGGGCTCGTTGGAAAGCTGCTGCGACGTAGATTTTTTTTTAAATAATTTGGAGGGGGAGGGGGAGCGAGGGGAAAAAACTCAGAAGTTCGCCAATACATCGTGCCTTGTCCCAAAAGGTTTTTGTATGGAGTTTCTTGGGTTTGTGGACGTTTTTTTTGGGTGTGGGGACTGCGTCACGCTCTCCGCTACTGCTCCGAGCATGATGTAAATTGAGAGTTGTCCGGAGGGTATCGTGAGTTGTCCAATTTCATATAAATTTCAAAATTGTGAGTTGTCGAAGATACGAAACGTCATTGGACAACTCACCATTCTGTAAACCTTGAGTTGTGCAATCTTTTTTTCCATACAAATTTACTCGGACAACTCAATATTCGTTTTTCTGGTGGTCAACTAACCATTTTTTGCCTTAATCTGTTTATTCGAGGAAGAATATTTGAGGTGCAAACATAATTCATGATTGTTGCAATCGGCGTTAAAGATTGAGAAATGTCCTCAACCAAAATTTAATACATAAATGCGAAATAAGTAACTTTTCCCGCAGCTTCCTATTTCGCTATTTGACTAAAAAATTTGAATTTAAAATACGCCCCATAAAGTTCACAGCAGGTGTGGAAATAGTTGAAGATAAGAATTCTAGTTCTTCAAGATTTAATTAAATCAATAAAAATTGCCCATTTTTTAGTGTTAAAAGCTGCAGACATTTAACGCTTATTTTCGGTAATTGTGAATACTTTTTATGTGCGTTTATATCCCAACTTTTTCTAGTGTGAAGTTTGTGTGCCAAGTGAAGCGAGGGTCTTTAAAGTTATTGTTTGCGAAAAGAACTTAGTTGATGGTACCAATGTGAAGTCTGCGGGAAAAGCGAATAGAACGTATAGAAGACAACTTTTAAATTTGATGGTCAACTATCAAGGTTGATTTTTAATAATCAAATCACTATCAATATTATCTATGTTTCTCTCAATTTGAGAAAACCTTCCGAAGTAACGTTGTAAAAAATTAACTTTTGACCGACCTGTGGATACTTTAATGAATACTTAACTATCTAGTAGTCGAGTAGCGCGAGTAAGGCCTACTCTATGGACCCTACACCCCAACCCAATTGAACTCAGTTTTTCTATTATCTTCATTTTGAAAGTCGGATTATCGAGATCTCAAAAATTAAGCGACGGACTTAGTTTTATTAAAGAGAAGCATGTTTTTTTCGTGTATGATACGTGGGTACACAACAACGTCTTCTTCAATGCTGAGTTGAAATTCACTTTTTTTCTTTTTCATTTTTTTATTTATTTCAGGTTTAACATTGAAGGTTCTTGGCCTGTACATGTTCTGTTCTTTAATCAAAACTAATATTTTAAATCGAACTAAGTATTATTTCAAATTAATAAATTAAAACTGGAATTTAAATCATCCCCTTTTCCTTCCTCCTTATACCTTATAACTAATCAATCAATTAAATCCAAAATTTAAATCATTAAATCAAATAAATAAATACTAACATTTTCGCTTAAATAAAAACATTGAAAATACTAACATTTTCTTCTTTTTTCCCTTTTTTTCTCTCCTTTTGTCCAATAAATCAAATTTTAATAAAAAAAAGTAATAATGAAGAGAAAAAAAAGGAAAAAGAAAAAAATAATGTGTAATGTTCCTTCGTCTTCAGTGGACTGTATAGACTTAAAAACACTGTGGTAAACTCGGAGGTTAAGCGAACAATGATTTATTGAATAAAAATAATTATAGATTTGAGAGATGTCATTCCCACAGAGAACGACATCTCTCGGATATTGATGTAAATTTATGATTTTCGAACATGAATTTGAATATTTGAATGTTCTTAACAGAACATCCTGGGGCCCCCTAGAAAGGAAAAACAAAAGAAAAACTAAACGAAGCAAGAAAAACAATTATACAAACTTATAAAACGAAGTCGTGACTAACCAAGTTGATGGCGAAAACTTTGGCTTGAGCCTGACGATCACTATTTAACTAATGGACTAGTGTACACCGGTTGAATTCTCTTTCATTGTAGTACTGCGTTTTTCTTTCGACAACTCTTGATTAGCCAGTAACAGGCAAATCTTCCTGACATCTCTGACTAGAATCCCGGTCATGGTCTTCACTTTGACTACTCGAACGTTTGAATCTTTGCCTGACATCGTCTCGATGACCCTCCCCCTCCGCCAATGAAGCGGACTGATCAGATCTTCTTTTAATAATACTAAATCGTTAACCCGTACTTGACGATTTTTATGAACCCACTTAGTTCTCGTTTGCAAAGTAGACAAATACTCTTACCTCCAACGCGTCCAAAACCCCTGGGTCAACTTTTGTAAGTATCTCCACCTGTTCAGAGCGTGGTCTTTCAACCCTAGACAGTCAGACTCTGGTATTGACATCAGAGGCCGCCCTACTAAGAAATGACCAGCGGTCAAAACTTCTAAATCCTCTGGGTCTTCCGATAATGCGCATAACGGACGTGAATTGAGGCACGCTTCGACTCTTGACAATACGGTTAGTAATTCTTCATAAGTAAGTAACGCGTTTCCCACACTTGCAAACAGATGCCTCTTTATCGACTTAATATTAAACTCCCACAGCCCTCCTTGGTGTGGTGCTTCGGGTGGGTTAAACAGCCAAGTAATTCCCTCATCCGTCAAAACGTCTCTTGTTCCTTCATGAACCTGTTTCAACAATTCCTGCGTTTCTTTTTGCATCAGCCGGTCAGCTTTTACGAACGCCCTTTCGTTATCACTGTACATCACGTTCGGCTTTCCTCTGGAAGCCGTAAAACGCGTGAACGCTTTCATGAAACCCTCTGTCGATCTATCCGTAACTAATTGCAAGTTGACCGCTTTAGTACTGAAGCAAACAAATAACGCGATATAACATTTCAAACGCGGAGCTTTCCTTAGAGTTGAGGCTCGACATAAAATAGGACCCGCGTAATCCACTCCTGTGTGAGCGAAAGTATACCCTCCGGCACTAATCCGTGTCAGCGGCAAATCAGCCATTACCTGGGTACATAACCTAGCTTTGATTCGATTACAATTTACGCACAAGGTTAATGCTTGTTGGATTGTGCTTCTACCCCCAATCACCCAGTAAAGCTGCCTCACGTGACTCAAAGTTTCCTGAATACTCCCATGCATTGTCGCCGCGTGACTGTCCCGAATAATCAAGCGCGTCAAGTGACTATCCCTGGGCAACAACATAGGATGTTTCTTATCGTACGGCAACGGATCATGTCGACTTCGACCGCCGACACGTAAAACGAATTTCTTCCTCGACATGACTCTTCTGCCTCGCTCTAATCAACAACATTAATGAATGCTTTAATTCTCCCACTGACAGCTTGCGTTCCTTGAATGCCGCCGGAACTCTCCACCTCACGATCCAAGCTATGACACGTGTGGCTTCTTTCACTGACGAAAACCTTTCAACCAATTCGAAACTATTGACGCGTTTTATCAACAACACGGTTTTTCCTCTCCGTTCGATTTCGGTCTCAAACTGATTTCGGTTCTCAGGCCACTCACATTCGGGCCTGCTCAGCCATGGAGGACCTGTCCACCACAACTTGTGATTGACCAACTCTCCTGGTAAAATCCCCCTGGACGCGCAGTCCGCTGGATTTTCCTCAGACTTTACGTATAACCACGAACTCGTTTCAGTGACGGCCTGTATCGAGGCCACACGGTTAGCGACGAAGACTGTCCATTTCTGAGGCGGTTGACGGACCCAAGCCAACGACACTTCAGAATCGGACCAGAATCGAATTCTCTCAGGTACCAAGCTCAATGATTCGATGACAGCCTTGCTAAGTTCTGCTGCTAGAACCCCACCGCACAATTCTAATTTTGGCAAAGTGACCGTTTTCAACGGAGCCACCTTAGACTTCGACGAAAGTAAATGAACATGAATACTGCCCTCTATGTCGATCACTCTTAAATACGTCACAGCCGCTAACGCTTTGCATGAAGCATCACAAAATGAATGGACTTGATATGACCTTACTGCCCTGGTCAGAGAAATCCACCTGGGAATCACTATTTTCTCTAACTCGCACAACGACGTTTCAATGGTTCGCCATTGCTGATCCATACCACCCAACACTACTTCATCCCAATCGCAGTCTGTCTTCCACAAGCCTTGCACTAAAATCTTTGCCTTTACTATCACTGGGGAGAGCCATCCCATCGGATCATATAATCCTGCAATTCTAGATAACAGCTTTCTTTTTGTTAATCTAGTACAAGCCTGAACTTCTTTGATATCGAACCGAAATGTATCCCTTTTTGTGTCCCATAATAGCCCTAATGACTTCACCGTAAATTCTCCGTCTCTCTCGGAAATTTCGCACTCTCGGCGAATATCTAAGTGGTCTGGTGGTATTCCTTCTAGAACACGAATATCATTGGCGACCCACTTCTTCAATGGAAATTTCCCTCGACTCAACACTTCGTTAATCTCCTTCCTCAGTTCGATTGCTCTCTCTATAGTATTTTCTCCTGACCTCAGATCATCGACGTAAAGCTCGTTTTTGATCGCACGTTGAGCTCTCGGAAATTCGGCCTTTGACTCGTCGGCAAGTTGATGTAATGAGCGAATTGCTAAGAAGGGTGATGCTTTGACTCCGAAAGTCAGCCGATTTAACTGAAATTCCCCTACGGCCTCATCTTCTGAAGTCCTCCACAAGATCCGTTGCCGATTAGCATCCTCGTCACTAACCTCAACCTGCCTGTACATCTTTTCGATGTCTGATTGAAACGCATATTTATATTTTCTCCAATTATTTACTACCTTCCATAGGTCTGTCTGTAACTTGGGACCAGCGTACATGCAATCGTTCAACGACAAACCAGAATCGGTTTTGCATGACGCGTCAAAGACCACCCTGAACTTACCGGTTTTTACTACTGCGTGGTGAGGAATATAATATGAATTACTATCTGCGGGGGTACACTTTTCCGCTTGTCCCAACTCAAAGTACTCCCTTAAGCAATTTTGATACTTTTCCTTCAGCGATGAATCTTTCTTCAACTTGTTCTCTAAGCTAGCGAACCGACTGTACGCTCTACAACGGGACTTTCCCAATGGATAAGATTCTTCGTTTTTCATGGGCAAGCGAACGATAAACCTCCCGTCTTCCCTCCTCTGAGTTGTTTCGGTAAACAATTTTTCACAATACATTTCCTCTTCGCTGACGGGCATTTTCTCTGATCCTCGATCTTCCTGTTCCCAAAAGGTTTTTAATTGATTTTCTAGCGATGCATCCGTTAGAAACACTTTAGCAGACTTGGAATCAAGTCCTTGAATCTTGTTGACTTGGTTAGCCACCCCTAGGACAATCCATCCTAATGACGTTTCATGCACATTAGGACGGTTGGGTGTCTTGATCAAACCTGGTTGTATGATTAACGAAAACACTTCCACGTCTAACAACAAATCAACATCTCCAGGAACGTTAAACATGGGATCTGCTAGACGCAATTCTTTTAGACTATCCCATCCTTCGTTTCTTTCTAATCTCTGTGAAGGTTGCTTGTTTGAGACAGACTGAACTACGAGCGCTGTGACCTCACATATCTTATCGGAGCTGTAGATTGACGAAATATCGAACGTTGCTGACCCGAGGGATGACCCTAACCGTTTCCCTCCTAACCCTGTCAGCGACTTCTGATCGGCTCTCCAGTGAGTTTTCAACAATTTACATGCTCTAGCTGTTACGAAACACGAATTACTCGTCAGGTCTAAGATGGCTCGTAACGTTCTGACTTCGTTGTCAGTGATTTTAACGTTCACTAGTGCCGTAGCGAAGATTTTTTCCTTCTCTGCTTCGACTTCAGTGTGCTTCACCGACACTGTATTCTGGCTGTCGACGCTGCTGCTCTTCACAGGCTCGTGTAACATTGTATGATGCCTTTTTGAACAGTACATGCACCTGACACTGACCTTGCACGAAGTAGTCTTGTGCCCCCTTTTTAGACACTGAAAGCAAGCCGTTACGCGTTTGACATTCTTCCACCGATCGACTATTCATTTATTTATTTAACGTCGACTAGTTCAGTCGACGGTATATCTAATACATATGGACATCGCTATAAACTTTGGACACCGACTGACCTCATGGTCGCCCTGACACGCGATGCACCCTGTTGTCTTCGATGTGAAACCCTTTGAGTTCCCTTGAACCGAGTAGGAAATTCCGGCTGTGATGTTAGATTCTGTGCTTTCCGACTTAGATTGACCGGCTGATACCTTAGATGACTCTGTAGCCATTAGAGCACGGTATCTCTTTTCAACAAAATCTAGGAACTCTGAGAATTTTGGCAATTCAGTTTGACCAGCTACTTCCTGTTCCCACAAACTCCTCGTTACCGACGGGAGTTTCCTGGCCGTCATATGAATAATGAAATAATCCCAATTAGTAACGTCGACTTCCCAGTTTTTCAGCGACTTCAACACTTGATCTGTTGTATAGATCAAATGTTTTAGTTCTACTGCGGATTCTCTCATCATCATCAAACTTTATAGACCGTTAGTACCTTCCGGTGTGAGGTCTTTCTGCCGCAACCCCAGATTGGTGAACTATCGTCCTCCATGCCCTCCTATCGCCCGCCAAGGAGATGGTTTGTTCGCCCAGAGAAAGTCCCCTAACTTCTACATCTGATTTAATTGAATCGATAAACCTTCTCCTTGGTCTACCCCTTGGCCTAACACCCGGGACTTGTGCATCCAAGATCCTTTTCGGTAGCCTGTTATTACCCATCCTTTGAACGTGCCCGAACCAGCGCAGACGACTGGCCCTTGCCGCCTCTTCCACTGACGAAATCCCTAAATTTTCCCTAATGTCGCCGTTCCTTATATGATTATCCCACTGCTCCCTCCTATTAACCTTCGCTATATTCCTAAGAACCCTCATATCAGAAACCTCCAGGTCATGCACGAGATATCCGCAGTCAACCCAACTCTCACTACCATACAGAATCGTCGGCCGGAATATTGACCTGTGAATAGCTAACTTTGTTTCGCTACTTAATTCCCTTTTGTTGAACACGTGCGACCTCAACTGACTGGCCACCGCGTTTCCCATTTTCCTCCTTTCCTCAAATTCCCTAACTAACTTGCCATCCTCTGAAAAAATGGTTCCTAAGTACTTGAATTCAGAAACCTGCTCCAGCTCCTCCCCATTTAAATTGCAAGCTATCTCCTTCCGAGCTTTGCCGACATGCATAACCTTAGTTTTCCCTACACTTATCTTCATCCCATACTCCTCACATGCAGCATTTAGGCAGTCAATCCCACCCTGCAACTCCGTGGTACTATCTGCCAACAGAATCAAGTCATCCGCGTAGGCCAGGATTTTCATTATTACCTCACCCACCTCGACATTTCCCTGCAAGTTTGCCTGCTTGATGATTTTGTCCATGAAAATTATGAACAGAAGCGGGGAAAGACAACAACCCTGACGAACGCCCTCTTTAACCTCGAAAGACTCGCTAATTTCGCCATCTATTCTCACCGCGGCCCTGCTTTCTGAGTAAATACTCTTAATGGCACGCAGTAAACCCCCATTGATACCGTACTCGCTAAGAATCCCGAATAGCTTCTGCCTTGGTACCCGGTCGAATGCCTTCTCCAAGTCGATGAAGCATAAGTATAAGTCCCTGTTCTTTTCATAAAGCTTTTCGATAGTCTGTCTGAGGCAGAAAATCTGATCCTGACATCCCCTCAGAGGCCTGAAACCACCCTGAATCTCATCCAGTACTCCTTCCACTATGTTCCTAACCCGGTCAACAAGTACACCCGTGTACACCTTACCTACCACGCTCAAGAGCGATATCCCCCTGTAGTTACTGCAAACCTTACGGTTGCCCTTCTTATAAATTGGAGCAATAACACCGAAGCTCCAGTCAGCAGGTACTGTTGAAGACCTCATGGCCAAATTGAAAATCCTACAAAGCCATTGGATCCCACCTGATCCGCTATACTTAATAAATTCCGTCCTAATTTCATCCACCCCTGCGGATTTTCCTTCCCTTAATCTGCCGACCTTTCGGGACACCTCATCCAGTGTAATTTCCTCCTCCACCTCCGAGCTAGGACCTGCCTCCCTCCCATTTTCTTCTACCTGATTGACAGATGTAAATAAATCCTTAAAGTAATGCCGCCAAGTCTTCAAGACTTCACCCCTATCTGTAATTAACTCGCCGCCTTTATCTAAAATACTACTACATCCCTCTTTCACGCCACCGCGCCTAATGCCCTTAATCATCGACCAAAATTTCTTACCCCTGCCTTGACCTGCCCTTTCCAAATCCTCCCCAAACTTTTTCCCCTCCCGGTCCTTCGCTTCCCTGACTAGATCCTTAACCAGTTGCCTACAAGCCTTATAAGCCTCCCACTTCGCCACCGTCCTGTCCTGTAACCAAATCAAGTATAGTTTCCTTTTCTCCAATACAGCCCCCCTGATATCGGCGTTCCACCAACCCGTCTTTTTGTTTCGACCCCCGCTAGCGACACTGCCCAGACATTCCTCAGCCAGATCCAAGACAAATTTCTTAAAATTCGCCCACTCAGCCTCAATGTCCCCGCAGTCAGCTGGAAGCCCCTCAAATCCTTCGGCGAATTTTGCCATAAAACGAGACCTAACTGCCTCTTCCCTAAATTTGCCCACACGAAATTTGCGACTTACCACCTTCTTCCTTTTAGTCTGACAGAGTTTACCAACCGACAGATGGGTACCCAAAAAGTAGTGGTCAGAACCGAAAGTGAAACCCCTGAAAACACGTGTGTCCCTGACTACCTGTCTCCTGTCCTGCTCTATAATCATGTAATCAATAATGGATTTGTGACCCAAACCCTCATTGACGTACGTATACCGATGGATCCACTTGTGCCTATAGAAAGAGTTGGTTATTGCTAACCCATTGAAATCACAAAAATCCAACAACCGTTTACCATTTGAATTCAGTGTTTCTTCCCCAAATCTACCCACTACCTTCCCATACCCTGAGTTGCTTTTAAAGTTTCCTATTCTTGCATTGAAATCCCCCAGCAAAATCAATGATTCATTTCCCTTTTTGCTAACTACGTCCCCTAGTTGTTCGTAAAAAGTGTCCAAGTCAGTAGCATCACTACCATTGCAAGGGCTATATACGCTAACCAAGCGATAAATTCCACCCGCTAACTTTACAGAGACCCACATCAGCCTTTCATTTACGAAACGAACATTTAGGACAAATTTGATCAATTCCTTCCTGATAGCGATTCCAACCCCCCAGTTTGCCCTACCAGACTGAACTCCGGACAAAAACACCTTATACCCGCCCACGTGTTCTTCCGTCTGTCCCTTCGTCCTAACGTCACTCAACGCCAATATGTCTATACCGTAGTCCTTAGCCAGATCAACTAATTCCTCTCTGCGATCCCGAAAACCCCCATTAACGTTTAGACTTCCAATAAACAAACCATCAACCATTTTGCATTGCCTGATCGTCAACGATGGGGTACCTAGCAAGTCGAGCGTTGGTCGTACCCCGTATCCAACACCCGTCCGAGGCTGTGTTGAATTGTTTTTACCGAGAATGAATACAGTGGGACGGCCTGGTAAGCCGAACCGCACCGGAAGTACAAGTTTTAATGGGTACCAAGAACGACCGTCTGGAATGCAATGTGCTCGTTTGTTTATATTTTTTACCAAACGGATTGCTATACATATAGCGAAGCCACCAACCGAAATTATGATCATAAACATTTTACTAGAAGTAGGATGCCGAGACAAATAAAGTACACATCAACATAAATTAATTTATCTGCTCCAGGCGTTTGATGAACAGCCTGTAAAACAGCGTCAAATATATCTCGCTGTTCGGGTTCAAATGTTGCCATTAAACGGGCACCATTCTCTCTTTCAGCACGAACTGTTGCATCCGTGGAATTGTCAGTGTCAACGTCCTCATCATCGGAATCGGTTGCACCGTTTACGATTAGCTTTTGTTCAGCAACACTAATCTCAATATCGCTTGGCAATCCGAAATCACTCAAGTCTTTCCAATGACGACGTAAACACCGAGAAATGTGCCGTAGTGCCATTTTCTCGGCAATGTCATTGGGAATGTTGCGACGACGGTAGTCTTCAATGAACGACCGCTTAAATTTGTCCCACAAACTCAACGGATTGCTTGGCTTAATAAACACTAACATGTTTATAAACAGACGGCGCAAATGACGTGGCATATGCTTGGAAGCAAGTTCTTCCAACGTCTGTTCGTGCAAGCTATCGTTTCTCATCAGGCCTAATGCAACAGCAGCCAAATGGTGTGTAGCATAAGTTACACCATTGACTGTTCTTAGATCTTCGTAGGAAGTAGCACCACGTACAGTAAGTAACAGTAGTCGCAATGCATACAGCTCAACATTGTTACAGTTGACTGTATACATACGACTTATTGTTCTGTCATGCCTACGCAATCGTGGTCGCCATCCGTATTTCCTACTGTAAGTGTAATGCGCCGGTATTTCTTTATACAAATACTGGCGTCCATTTACATCTGTCGCGTTGAGTTCAAAGCAGGCAGTCAATTCCGTTGTGGTTTGATCTAATGCCGCTTGAGGATCATCAGAATCAATCACAACATTATGTTCGCCACACAAATGTACAGGCAATCTGTACACTGTATCTGACATAATGTACAGGTCATTGGCAAGTAGACGCCAACTGGACTCACCCCAACCATGGTATCTGTTATCATTGAAACGTCTGTATTCATTCAAAATTTGAATGCCATTTTCAATGGTAACACCTCTGCTCTGCACAAATATTTAAATAAATATTTGACACTCTGTAATGAAGCAATAACTTCTACATTTATGTGCGACTCGTATTTTAACAACAGATATGGATTGTAACCAACAATCCATCTATTGTCTATGACATCATTGTTATCATCCGTCACAGTACGGCCGTTGTTGCGACGGCGATATATCGGATAACAATTGTCTTTGATTTGTGTTGTGGCAGCAAGCGGTTTCGGAAAACGTTTGCAACACTTGTATCTCTGTGTTTTCTCATTCAACCGCATGCATGGCAAGTATACTTTATCAACGCCACATTTCTTATGTGTAAAATAATGTGAGCATGTGGTAGTTGACGCTTTTTCCATTCAATAACAATGACGTACGACGCCAGATTACCCAGAACCTTATTTTTATATAAATCGTCAATCAATGCTTGCAATTTACATTTAAATATTCTGGCCACCAACAATGGGTCATCGATAATGTTATGACCTGGTTTTACATTATCTTTACATTCTTGCCACATTGGATTGAATGTGTACGTGACCAATAGAGTTGGTTTGCCATAATGCGAGCAATATGCCAACGCATCATGATACTTTTCTATTAACCATCGCGGGCTCCCAACAACGCTCGAATTCATCACAATCACTTTGCCTGGCAAATCAGGATTGAAATCAGGCAAATTTTCAAAATAATCCTGTAGACCTTTGTACTGATCTACACGATTTTTTTTTTGAAAATCTTCCCTCTGCTGATATTCAAACGTATTGGCTTCCACCCGAGCAAATGCATCAATTACAAACAATTGATTTAATCTGCCTGCGTACGGGAATGGAGAAAAGAGATTTGGACGCCGCATCATCAAGTATGCATAATACTCTCGCAACGTTACTTTCTTCCGGTTTGAAGCCGCAGTGGCACCGTTCCGCATAAGCGTGAACGTCCACGTTTGCTCGGCGTTTGGGAACAACAATGGGTATAACAATGCGTCGCGATTTGGATCGCAAGTTCGCAATGGTACACCGGCGTCAACGTTGCCCGATACCGGGAACACTATAATGTTCTTAGTATTCGCAGCAGAAGCCGAGTCCTTAATCATACATACTTCGTTCGAGGTAGGAACATTGTATGCGCCTTGGAAATGTTGGCGCTTGGCTATTTCTCTACGATCAGCCACAATTTCCAAACGGACGTTTGGGGGTTTCGCGTTTGGATAGCGCCGGTTATTTTCGAGCAAGACATTACGTAGCATTCGGTACATTTGCGCAAACGGATTTATGCGTCGCAGCAAATTCTCCAAATTCAACGGGTTCGAACCCATTGCAAGGCGACCTTGAGCAGCTGCATCCGTAGTTAAAACCTACAGCTGTGCAGGTGGCATATTTGCAACAACAGTATTGGTTCGGAAATGGTCAGCTTTGTGATAAATTTGACCGTGAATTGTGATCACCGGTCCAATGGTACCTGATCGTCCCATTTGACGAAAGTCAGTTGCCACTTGTCCATCGGACCAAGTCTGTGAGGTGTGTACATAGCATTTGTTTCGTCAACATTCTGATGATTCTGATATGCGTCGTACATTGTGGGACAGTCTTCACGATCCGCCAGACGACGCCGTGTGATTTCTTCTTCACGCAACAATGTTTCGACAGCACGATCGGAAGCATCGACAATCTCTTCATCAGTAATGCCATTGTCGAATAGGAAATCACGAAACTCTTCGAAAGTTTCAAATTGTGACGGGAATCCTTTTCGAGACAATTTCTGGCAATACTCATTCCATCGATTGCGAAGTCGCAGCTCGACTTGTGTCAATGAAGGACCTTTGACTTTACGATTACCGTACTCAATTGCGTTTCGTATTCTGGTATTTGTAACAGCTTTTTGAGTGAAATAAGCGGATGTGTTACCGTCTTTCTTATTTATCAAAATATCAGAACGTACGGTAGTAGCAATAGACGACTGACTAATATTGTCCATATATTTTTGTCGTAAAGCCATACGGCGTAGCCGAGCGAGAGGAATGTCGTCGGAGTCCTGTTCTTCTCTGAGAATTCGTTGACGTAGTTCAGCCAAAGGAATATCGTCAGAGTTGCCCGCACTTACTATAGGATCTTCTTCAGCATCGTCGTCATTATCTGACGGGATACCATCATCCATAATAGTAGTAGGACCAACTCGGCGACGCCGTGGCGCTGCCGTAACATCGTTATTGCATTTCGCAACTGAAAATGGTGTTATGACACAATTCAGAGTGCGTTGCGCATAACTGTTATAAATGAAATTCGCGAGAAGTGTCGAACTATGAAATAAGTAAATGTTTGCCACACCACTTTCATCGCGCAAACCTTTTTCGTTTCGACCTTGCGAATCGAAAAAAAGGTACATTCTTTGATGGTATCTGAAAAGGCAAACATTTGTATCATTCGAAAGTAACGCAATCCCATGCGAATTTTTTCGAAAAAATGATTTAATGGATTCAAATACATTTCCACGTATTTCGTCTTCTGTTTTCCGTTTACATAGGACGGAACAATCTGTTCCGAGAAAAATACGTTCGTCTATGTCTGACAACTGAAGATCACACCGTTCAGGATGTTTAATCATAGTATCTGCTAAACACTTTCTGAATAGTTGATCTCCCAACAAAAGTATATTGTCAACGTCATGGCTTTCTTATGCAGTGGATTTAACTGCGGTGTAAGCCAGAAACACTATACAATTGCATAAGGACTGGCGTCCTCGCTAAATACTATCAAATATTTCGTAATTTTCTGTAAAGTGTCTGGTACAACCTTGCGATAAAGTGGCTTACACTTAATCGATTTTGGAGCATCAACATTCTCCATCTGCTTCTGCATTATATTCATCCGGATCATCGTCCAAGTATCGGTATTCATCGTCACCATCATCACAATTATGGGATTCATCGGCATTATTGTGATGTGTGAGCAATTGAGGTGATAACTCGTTTTCACCGTGATATGCGTCATCTTCGGTAAGATTGGCTTCGTCATCGGTTATAAAAATAACTGTTAGTGAAATCCAATTTCTACCAGCCGGATGTGCACTTAAGAAGAAGCGTTCAAAGCGATCCATAGTACTAAAGAATAGTATTACGGATTTATTACGACTGTCATACTGATCAATATGTCGACCATGCGAATCGAAGAATAC
Source organism: Pseudolycoriella hygida (assembly GCA_029228625.1). Classification (NCBI taxonomy): domain Eukaryota; kingdom Metazoa; phylum Arthropoda; class Insecta; order Diptera; family Sciaridae; genus Pseudolycoriella; species Pseudolycoriella hygida. The sequence continues at coordinate 192,525,313 of CM055403.1, read as the reverse complement.
ATATCTCTCGCAATGACGATCGCGATATTTGATCAGTGCATACGTGTATGTATTGTAAACTATGAGCAAATTTCTGTATACGTCATCTGTTTCAAACAATTGCAATATATTCTGAAAACTGCCTTGCTCATAATGATCATTAAATTGATGAAGCTGATCGCTCTTAATGAAATAAGTGAGAGCGCCAATATGCAACGAAAAACTATTTTCAAACACTAAGGCGTCTAACAATGAATCGTTGCTGCGTGTGCTTTCCATTCGAAGTATACGTCTATAACACGAATCACCAATGGTAACTATGCTGTCCAAATCATTTGAATCCCATGAATCGATCGATTTATGAACTGCATAAGCAGTGGACGTTGCGGCAATAGCTGTGCATTGGTGTCTGGGTAATTGAAAGCGACGATCAAACTGACAGAAATTACCAAGCACAATTTTGTAAAAATGGTTGCGTGGCAATTCTGGAATTTGGGTCACATTAAATGGTGACATTAGGAAATCAATCATATCTTGCGAACACGACAAACTGAAATCATTCCCTCTGACATCATTTGAATCGATTGAAGCATTGTCACTTCCATCGTGTTCGTTACTTCTAATGTTCAAGTTGACATTGTGTGTACCTGTTGCAGTCAATACATTTTCAACAACTTCAGCGACTTTCTGCATACTCTGTTCTGTGAACGAATATCATGTGCAAAAAATCCCAAAAAGTCAGACTCATTAGATTGAATGACGTCATGAACGGATTTTCTGTATTGAATGTCATGAGAACAAAATCCGAAAAAGTCAGACTCATTAGACAGAATAATGTCATGAACGGACTTTCTCTGTTGACTTTTGCCAATGGCACCAGAAGAAAATCCGTAAAACTCAGATCCACTTGATGAATTTACATCATCGATCGATCTGTGTTGCTTTTTCGAAAGAAGGGGTGTTAAATCATCCACACTTCTAAAGTTCTTCTGTGATGCACGATTTTCCTTTGTACACAGCATCGGCGTAGAAACAAACATTTCTGATTTGTCGCCACGTATGCTACGCTTAGGAGTATGTGTTTGTGCGCATAAATTTACAATCGACCGACTCGTCAATCGGGACAAATTTACCGAACAATTCTTTGTTACATGTGTGACAGGTACAGTAGTCGCTGTCTTTGAAATTGATGCAGTTACTTTTTTTTAGAATCACATATGATAGGTTCATCAGTCAACATATGTGAATCAATTTTTCGATTGAAGCGAGTAGGTGCGGTAGCCGCTACTTTTCCTTCCAATCTTTTTGCAGAAACACATTTGACAGGTATGGTTACAGCTGTCTGTGATTCATTGGCAATACCATCAATTTTTCGGTTGGAGCGAGTAGGTGCGGTAGCCGCTACTTTTCCTTCCAATTTTTTTGCAGAAACACATTTGACAGGTATGGTTACAGCTGTCTGTGATTCATTGGCAATACCTTTTGGAATAGGTATGCTGACACGTACATTAGCATCTGTTTTAGAATTTTGTACAGAAACACATTCCACAGGCACATAAGCCGCTGTGAGTGACTCTGTAGTCTTAACTTTTTTGAAAAAGTTAATCAACCTATTCGCACGCTTCGCCTTATTTAAGGCAGCGCCGAATAGTTTTTTCCCACCCGAAGCCCCATACTTACCATCTCCGCTTTGGATCTCATCTTTCTTACCTTCCATGTTAATCTGTTAAAAAAAACGAAATTGCAAATAATGTTTTTGTGGTATTTGTGCTTATAATCGGCCGATTATAGCACTAAAAATAAGTGATGCGAGATTGAGGTCAATCGCATCAATCGCAAATCAGAAGATTTGGACCAATGTTAATCTACGAAAAGAAGAGGAAAGGGGAATGGGGGGCGGGGCGCATAGGGAATTAGTAAAACAACAATATTTGTTTTAAAAATGTTTTTATTGTATGTATTTTGAAGTTTTCAACTGTAAGGAAGAGGGCATATTTTTGGAAAATCGTATGTATAAGTAATTGCGAAATTATTATTTGGAAAATTTAGAAAATCTACGTGCACGTTAAACTAAAAGAGATCTGTTAAGTTGTACGCATGTTGTTGCGGTGTTAAAAACCTACTTAGAATGACAAACTTCATATTAAGCGAAGTCAAATTGAAGCGAGTAATAGTAAAATTAAATGAAATGTAGTAAATATAAAGCGAAATAAATTAAAAAATTTAGAAATTATTAAAAAAATTTAGTAAAACGATTGTCCAAAAGTAGGCCATGGTAAGAAATGAATGTAATAATAAAATATAAAATGAAGGTAAATGAGATGAGGTTGCACTTGAATAAGAAATTGATCTACGAAATAGCAACAGAAGTGGCGCACACAATAAGTAGTTGTATAGCAAGGACATTTGAGAA
>CM055403.1:192504021-192522421 GCA_029228625.1 Pseudolycoriella hygida | reverse complement strand
CCACCCTGCAACTCCGTGGTACTTTCTGCCAACAGAATCAAGTCATCCGCGTAGGCCAGGATTTTCATTATTACCTCACCCACCTCGACATTTCCCTGCAAGTTTGCCTGCTTGATGATTTTGTCCATGAAAATTATGCACAGAAGCGGGGAAAGACAACAACCCTGACGAACGCCCTCTTTAACCTCGAAAGACTCGCTAATTTCGCCATCTATTCTCACCGCGGCCCTGCTTTCTGAGTAAATACTCTTAATGGCACGCAGTAAACCCCCATTGATACCGTACTCGCTACGAATCCCGAATAGCTTCTGCCTTGGTACCCGGTCGAATGCCTTCTCCAAGTCGATGAAGCATAAGTATAAGTCCCTGTTCTTTTCATAAAGCTTTTCGATAGTCTGTCTGAGGCAGAAAATCTGATCCTGACATCCCCTCAGAGGCCTGAAACCACCCTGAATCTCATCCAGTACTCCTTCCACTATGTTCCTAACCCGGTCAACAAGTACACCCGTGTACACCTTACCTACCACGCTCAAGAGCGATATCCCCCTGTAGTTACTGCAAACCTTACGGTTGCCCTTCTTATAAATTGGAGCAATAACACCGAAGCTCCAGTCAGCAGGTACTGTTGAAGACCTCATAGCCAAATTGAAAATCCTACAAAGCCATTGGATCCCACCTGATCCGCTATACTTAATAAATTCCGTCCTAATTTCATCCACCCCTGCGGATTTTCCTTCCCTTAATCTGCCGACCTTTCGGGACACCTCATCCAGTGTAATTTCCTCCTCCATCCTCCGAGCTAGGACCTGCCTCCCTCCCATTTTCTTCTACCTGATTGACAGATGTAAATAAATCCTTAAAGTAATGCCGCCAAGTCTTCAAGACTTCACCCCTATCTGTAATTAACTCGCCGCCTTTATCTAAAATACGCCACCGCGCCTAATGCCCTTAATCATCGACCAAAATTTCTTACCCCTGCCTTGACCTGCCCTTTCCAAATCCTCCCCAAACTTTTTCCCCTCCCGGTCCTTCGCTTCCCTGACTAGATCCTTAACCAGTTGCCTACAAGCCTTATAAGCCTCCCACTTCGCCACCGTCCTATCCTGTAACCAAATCAAGTATAGTTTCCTTTTCTCCAATACAGCCCCCCTGATACCGGCGTTCCACCAACCCGTCTTTTTGTTTCGACCCCCGCTAGCGACACTGCCCAGACATTCCTCAGCCAGATCCAAGACAAATTTCTTAAAATTCGCCCACTCAGCCTCAATGTCCCCGCAGTCAGCTGGAAGCCCCTCAAATCCTTCGGCGAATTTTGCCATAAAACGAGACCTAACTGCCTCTTCCCTAAATTTGCCCACACGAAATTTGCGACTTACCACCTTCTTCCTTTTAGCCTGACAGAGTTTACCAACCGACAGATGGGTACCCAAAAAGTAGTGGTCAGAACCGAAAGTGAAACCCCTGAAAACACGTGTGTCCCTGACTACCTGCTCTATAACCATGTAATCAATAATGGATTTGTGACCCAAACCCTCATTGACGTACGTATACCGATGGATCCACTTGTGCCTATAGAAAGAGTTGGTTATTGCTAACCCATTGAAATCACAAAAATCCAACAACCGTTTACCATTTGAATTCAGTGTTTCTTCCCCAAATCTACCCACTACCTTCCCATACCCTGAGTTGCTTTTAAAGTTTCCTATTCTTGCATTGAAATCCCCCAGCAAAATCAATGATTCATTTCCCTTTTTGCTAACTACGTCCCCTAGTTGTTCGTAAAAAGTGTCCAAGTCAGTAGCATCACTACCATTGCAAGGGCTATATACGCTAACCAAGCGATAAATTCCACCCGCTAACTTTACAGAGACCCACATCAGCCTTTCATTTACGAAACGAACATTTAGGACAAATTTGATCAATTCCTTCCTGATAGCGATTCCAACCCCCCAGTTTGCCCTACCAGACTGAACTCCGGACAAAAACACCTTATACCCGCCCACGTGTTCTTCCGTCTGTCCCTTCGTCCTAACGTCACTCAACGCCAATATGTCTATACCGTAGTCCTTAGCCAGATCAACTAATTCCTCTCTGCGATCCCGAAAACCCCCATTAACGTTTAGACTTCCAATAAACAAACCATCAACCATTTTGCATTGCCTGATCGTCAACGATGGGGTACCTAGCAAGTCGAGCGTTGGTCGTACCCCGTATCCAACACCCGTCCGAGGCTGTGTTGAATTGTTTTTACCGAGAATGAATACAGTGGGACGGCCTGGTAAGCCGAACCGCACCGGAAGTACAAGTTTTAATGGGTACCAAGAACGACCGTCTGGAATGCAATGTGCTCGTTTGTTTATATTTTTACCAAACGGATTGCTATACATATAGCGAAGCCACCAACCGAAATTATGATCATAAACATTTTACTAGAAGTAGGATGCCGAGACAAATAAAGTACACAGGTTTGATTAGATTGATTAGATTGATTAGATTTTATGAAGTACAACGTCGCCGAGATTTTACGATATTTCTCGGATTGTTGTGCAGTAAAAGTTGCGTCGGATGAACCTGGTCGGATGACCGCTGTTACCACATGAACACCTTTCTTGAACACCAAACCACAAAAAAAAATTCAATTTTTTTTTTTTTTTGAAATTCTGCATCGATGAAACTCTGCAATATTCTCTGCTTCGACCTGATGCTAATGATGCGGATTCTCTGGTTATGGCGGACAACCTGAACAATATGCTCAACTGACCGTCCACTAACAGACGCTTATTATTGTAAACCCTTAGCATTAACGCCCAAGCATCCTCATAATTTGTTTCCGTCACCGCGTACGGCGCGAACAACGTCTGTGCTTCTCCAGTGGTTGCCGACTTTAGGTATTGCAACTTCTGGACGTTACTTAACCTTTTCTCATTGTGAACTAGGCTAACAAATAAATCGCGGAACGTCGACCAAGCTTCAAAATCGCCGTCGAATGTAGGAAGAGTCAATGACTTCAAGACTCCTTTCTTCTCTGTATCTAAAACGCCATCAGACCGAGAACTTGACTGACCATCTGACGTGGCTCGACTTGAGCTATTGTGGATGGTGAGTGAGTCTATCCACTGTGTAATTTCTACAAACGATTCTTCAACTTGATCGAGCGAACTTGACTGTAACGACTGAGCGTTGACTGTTGAAGCTTCGTCGGTCTCAGCGACCGCATCAGAGACAGTAGAGGAGTAGCTCGACCACAGTTCTTGAGCTACGCTACGTTTCGTGTTGAGGTAAGACTGGGTTATTCTAGCCTTAGGTGTCTTTTTCAGATTTGACAGGAGTCTGGCTAATTGGTCGCTATAATGCTGCACTTTTCTTAATAGCGGTTTTACTCTTTCTTCCGACATTTTAATCAATTATTAGATTTGCGCGAGAAAATATTTATTTGATAAAACGAAAAGAACCCTGGTTTAACTGGTGTACGCTAGGGTAAACAGTTGCGTGATTAATGCAACGAAAAAACAAAAAAAATATTTGCGAATCTTGGTTTGATTTCTTTTTTCAAAAAAAAAAAAAAAATCGCCATAAACAAAGTAAACTCACGTACCTGTTTCCTTTTTCGTGTGTTACGTTACAGCGAATAAAAAAAAGCCCTCGTTTTGGTTGCAATAAAAGAACACTTGCTACGCGTTTGACCCTGATGACCAACGAAGAAACTTCTGCGGTATGCTTATTTGACTTTGGAACCTTTTTGCCGTCTGAGACTCTCTACTCCCAACTCGAACTCTTGACGGATCCAACTCTAACCACCTCGAATGTTTGCCAGCCGTATCACGACCAATGCTGCTCTTGATGTTCGTTATGACTTTTGGCACCTCGCTCTAATGTTCGTAGAGTTGATGGCGCCTCAACGTTACCTCTTGACCTCACTTTCGCCAAAAAAAACCAATTTATTTTATGAAGTATAACGTCGCCGAGATTTTACGATATTTCTCGGATTGTTGTGCAGTAAAAGTTGCGTCGGATGAACCTGGTCGGATGACCGCTGTTACCACATGAACACCTTTCTTGAACACCAAACCACAAAAAAAAAAATTCAATTTTTTTTTTTATGAAATTCTGCGTCGATGAAACTCTGCAACATTCTCTGCTTCGACCTGATGCTAATATTGCGTCCGATGATCCACTAACCTTCTCGATTTAATTTGACCGCTGTTACCACGTGCACCTTTCTTGAACACCAAACCACAACGAAAATTCAATTTTTTACGAAATTCTGTGTTGATGAAACTCTGCAATAATCTCTGCTTCGACCTGATGCTAATATTGCGCCCGATGATCCACTAACCTTCTCGATTTAATTGGATTAACGCTGCTTACGTGTACGTGCGCACTTTCACCAAAAACTGAATTGTCCAAAAAATCATTTGTTTTTCCGTTGACAAATTCGTAAGATGCACACCTCTGTTCGATGATAATAATCAAATCTCCACCTGAGATATTGATTTCCGACAAAATAGATCCGGCTCGAAGGACGTTGTAATGTTCCTTCGTCTTCAGTGGACTGTATAGACTTAAAAACACTGTGGTAAACTCGGAGGTTAAGCGAACAATGATTTATTGAATAAAAATAATTATAGATTTGAGAGATGTCATTCCCACAGAGAACGACATCTCTCGGATATTGATGTAAATTTATGATTTTCGAACATGAATTTGAATGTTCTTAACAGAACATAATGTGTGACAACTAGTAACAACGATGTGTCTTGCGACTTTTCACCACCTCAGCCTGTATTCCAGCGATTGATGGAACATTTCAACCAAATAACTTTTTAAGCGTTGTTTAAAGGCTTTTATTCCTCTCGACTCACGTACAGATATGGGCAAACTATTGTAAAAATTTTGTTTTGAAAAACAATATTTATATGACGTAAGCATAGATGTGGATTCCAATATGTTGAAAACCAAATAACGCTTTATTTGCAATGATGGTAATTTTTGGTATCCAAAAGTAAAACTTTCCATTGTCTTTTCCAGATTATGTAAAACGTTTTGCCACCGAAGAAGCACTAAGAGATCAAGAAGAACACAGTTCCGATACAGAGTCCAGCATGTCGGACTTTAGTGAAAATGAAGCTGAAGACATGGAATTATAACATCTAAAAAATCTCTCTGTTATCATTGCTGTAATGGTAATTTAAATTCTCTAAGCGATAAATTTTACGATTTTTCATAATTTGTGTTCTTATTCCCCTTCTTTAATGTTTCAAAAGTAATTACCATCAGTGATCAGTCTCATTGTCGTCGTATGGGATGAATTAAATTTTATTATTTTTTTTTTTTTTGCTGTTATTTTTTTTTTATTTTTCATTTGATCAGGGAAAATATATCTATACATTTTATTTTGCGAAATTTTTTTTTTTGTTTTCGTAGTTTGTAAGCGATGAATGAAGTCACTCAATATTAATTTAATTGTGCGTGTAATATGGGGACTGTATTTATACATTTTTGAACATATAAAAGTAATGATTATTAAAATACAATTAAGTAGAACATTAATGTTGTTAATTTAAAATCAATTTGGTACTGATCAATATGTAATTGAATAAACAAGAAGTTAAGTTAAATCATTAGAAATCCGTGTAGTGGAACTATGAATAAATAAATGAATAAAAATTAATTAGTTGCAATATACCGTACACCATACCATTTATTCAAAGCTAACATCCATTTATTTCCCATATATTTGATTAATGCTTACGTTAAACGTTTCTGTATATAAACTCTAAGTCATAAGTTAATTGTATTTGTAGCCGTGTCTAGAGCATTAAATAAATTATTTGTCTAGGGTAAATATTTTTAGTCCTCATTTTATAAAAAGACTTCTGGGAAAAAATGCTTTTCCAATACCTAGCATTACTGAGCTACGCAGGTTACATGTTAGTTATAGACAATCCCCAACGAAAAGTGAGACATCTATTATCCTCGTGACGTCCGATATCATGAACTAAAGAATATATGATGTGGCAACAGAATGGATGTTACTCTCTAGTGTATTAATATAATAATAATATATAATTACGTTCACATTAAATTGGATTGGAAATTGCCGATTCGGCAATGCCGAAGCAACGGGGCAAAAAACCTCTCCAAATCCCTAAGGAAGCCTAAAATTTAAAAAGAAATTTCCAAAAGTAGTTCGAAGAAAAAATTGAAAACAAACTGCTGTTTTCCGTCCTATTTTAAAACAGGAAAGCAGTTTTCTGAACCCTCGGAATGAAAAATATTGTACGAAACTCGGAAAAATATATGTTTCACACTCGTCAAAAACTTTTTATTTTTACTAGTTACGTAAATAACTATTTCATACAAAAAAAATGGTTTTTTTTTTGTACTAGGACCGTTCTTAGAACTGACCTAGAGCATACGGAGAGGCCTCTGACCAATACTTATAAGTATACAAAAAAGTTCGCCTCATTTTACTCTAAAACACTGCACAAAAAACCTCATCATTAAAGAAATATTCACGAAAAACGGGGTAGGGTCGTTTGGCCCACAGCCCGAATGACTCAACGGATTTTCCATAATTTAATTTTCGTGATTTTCTGATGTTCATTTTTTTGATTCAAAACCTTCCATAGCGATTTCCGTTCTAATTTCGCAGAGATATAAGTGGAAAAGTTTCACAAACCTTCGAAAAACCAGGTTTTTGACCTCTTTTTCGAACATAACTTCGAAAGTTTTCGACCGATTTTGCCCAAATTCAATCCCGTTATAATTTTTTGATTATCTTTCAGGAACAATAGCTTTTGAAAATGGGATAAGATTTAACCGATTTATGCAGAAAAAACACATTCGCCAATAGTTGAGATTTCTTCCATAAGTGTCTGGCATGCCGATACCTTTTAGCCCAAAAAAAAAATATGAAAATGAAAAAAGATTTGCTCGTAAGATTACGTACAAAAAACATGGAGGGCCCTACCAGAAACTCGTTTCTAGTGCCCTAGGTAATCCAAGAACTTAAATTCAAAAATGTTTCTTTCAGAAATTGTCGGCCATGCCCAGATTTTTCTAACAAAAAAAATTATGAAAATCGGAAAAGATTTACTCGAGTTATGTACAAAAAAGGAAAAACACGTAGGGCCCTAGCACACATTCGTTTCTAGTACCCTAACTAAGTCCAAGGACACAAATCCAAAAAAGTTTCTCTCATAAATTGTCGGCCATGCCCAATTCTTTCCAACAAATAAAAATTTATGAAAATCGGAATAGATTTACTTGAATTATGAACAAAAGACCAAAAACCATTTAAATTGCCCTAGCTCGTTGGTCCTTGGGCAGACAGTGCCCAGATTCAATTCCAAAAAAGTTTTTTTAATCACCTTTCAGGGAAAAAAAGTTTTTGGGAAATCGGTTGAGTTTTACTGAAGTTATCGTGTTGACAGATAGACGGACGGACATTTTTTTTATTGCTGATTACAAACGTCGTGGTTAACGCATGATACCCCTGTTCGAAGAACTTCGTTCTTCGTACGGGTCTAATAATCTGCTCCAAATGTCAGAATACTCAAATAAAGTTAGTCTGCTTCAAATGTCAAGTGTACAAAATGTGATCTATTTTCGTCAAGAACTGCCCATAATAGGGTTTATATGACTTCGAATTTATATACAAAAACGTTAGAATGTGTCAAATGTGAAAAATGAAACAACGTATTGTTTGGAAGATATAAGTCTAGATTCATTTCATATGTATTGTATAAACATGATAAACACTCGTTCGCTACGCTCACTTGTTATGTAAATATATGCATATGAAGTAAACCGCAACTTATATCCTCCAAACATAAATCTACTACGAGGGTTGCCTTTTATGTTTCTGACCTTCCAGCCCGAAACTCGTAAATCTGCCGATTCTATTTTAAAAATGACTATTTTCTATGGTAATTTTTTCTTAGATCACTTTTATGTAGCGTCAGTTAACACAGAATTTTGAAAAAACAAAATTTACACTCGAAAATTTTCCGAGGGGTGACTCACTTCTGAGATTTGTAGATTAAATGGATAAAATGGACTTAATTGTATTAAATGGATTAAAAAAGTAAATAAATAAAAAAATTTAATGTGTTACCAAATCTGCTAAAGACTACATTTTAAGATAACAACTCATTACTAACTTTAAAAAAACGAAATATCACAATTTTTAGCATATTCAGGAGTATTTGGTGTAAATGGGATTAAATGGACTAAATACATTTATTCCAATTTTTTTTTTAATCACATGAGTGTCCAAACACCCTCAAACTTCTCCGAATCCAAATTTTCGGAATTAATTGTTTAGTTTCTGACGCGTACGGCCCAAATTTGTTGGTTAGGCTGTACATTTGTTTGTGGATTAAATGGACTTAATTGAAGTCCATCCATTGAAGTCCAATTGAAGTCGAAATTTTCGTATAACTTTTATCACAATATTAGACGTAAATTATCTTCTCTGGTATGGTTATACAAACTTATTCAATTATATAATAAGGAAGTGCTATCGTTTTCTGTAGTAAAACGCTGGTTACTGACTTCGATTAGGGTCGTGATTCGCCAAGTGACGTGTGTTTTAGAGGCTATTCAAAGTCAGTCGTTGCTCCAGTAAACCAACAGAGCTGTGCGTGATATGATAGGAACTGATTGCAAATTGCACACACTGTGACATTCAGTCAACCTCAGCCAATGAAATGACTAGCATATAAACAAATTTTGATGGACATTTGGATATAAAATTAGATTCGTCCTTGTTGGGTACCGCTTAATGTGGGCATAGGTCAGTGGGAGGCCTGCGTCGATCGGTGCCAAAAAACACTGGAGAAATGTTACAACAGTGCTTCAAAGCGTGTGAATGACATCTACGCTAGTGACGTTTCATGCTTATATGCACTATGCAGCAACTTCATGTTTAGGTGCTCCGACAAAAGTTAAACGCAGCTGAAGAATAGAATCGCTTTGAAGGGAATGGACGCAGTTTTCATCAATATTAAAGGACAAGTGGCCTGAATAGCTTTGGAGGATAGTAAAGTTGTCAGTTCTGATTAGTACACAACAATTTGATTATCAAGTGTTCACAAAGTAAGGGAAATCAGGTCAAAACGCCCCTATCGACCTGTAACGCGAAAATACTAGCTATTACACCACTTGTCGTACATAAAATAAGATATTTATTTATTTAGCAATGCTATTTACAGTCTATTTTTAGGTTTAACACAATTTTATTAGAATATTTATCGGAGATTTTTACTCCTTCATATAATTTCTTAATTTGTCTTTAAAAACTTTTTCACTATTTTCACTTTTAATTTCTGTTGGTAATGAATTAAAATATATAAGTCCTTTTTGAAACAACGAATTTCTCTCTTTTTCACTCCTCATTATATTCAAATGAAAGTAACTTCTGGATCTTGTTGAATAATCGTGAATGTCACCATTTCAGATAGATATTGAGGTTGTCTTCCGTGTCTTAGTTTGTATATAAAAGTCATAGTTGTAGCGTAAACCCTTTGTTTGACGTTCAGCCACTCTAACTCTTCCAACATTTCTGAGATATGTGTTCGTTTTTTACATTGTAGCACTGCCCTCATCGCCCGATTTTGGAGTTTTTGTAATCTATCAAATGCTGTCTCCTCACTTAGGTATAATAACGTCGCACAATAGTCGAAGTGAGGTGCAATAATCGCTTTTTATATGCTGGTCCGCGCACTTATAGTCAAATTTTTCGCTAGCCTGGATAGCACTCCCACCTTTTTTGCCACCTTTGCACATACATATTCGATGTTTGAATTTCAGTTCTTGATCGATCATTACTTCAAAAGATATTTATAATGGTCGACAATTTCAATTATTTCTCCATCCACTTGTATTAAGTTTATTGGTCCTATTGTTGAATTTTTCTGTGCTATCATCACTTTGGATTTCTTTACGTTGAGCTTAAGTTTGTTTAGACGTTACCATTGGGTTATCCGTTCCAAATCCTCATTCATTCTATTTCGCAGAACATCAATGTTGCGTCCATGTACATAAATTAGAGTATCGTCAGTAAACAAAATGAATGAAAACTTTAGACTTCGTGGTAGGTCATTTATGTAGTTTCTCGATTTTTGGAAGCATATTGAATTGGAAACCTTCGCCATACTTCGGTCTAACAACTTTAGGTACCGGAACGACCGTTGTTACTTTCCATGTTTCCGGCATCGATTGATTTAGTGATTGGTTGATAATTTGAGCCAGAGTTTCCGATATAACAGGCCACGCGTCAAGTATGATTTCAGGGCTCACTAGGTCAGTGTCTTTTTTATTGCTCATACTCCTTAGGCATCCTTCTAAGTATTGCACACTAACTGCTTTTAAGTCAAATGACGCTAAAATGTTCATTTCATGCTCTTTCTCTCGCTCGCCATTCATGATCGCTTGATTTATCTCAACCACGCTATTCACATAGAATTTGTTTAATTTGTCGGCACTTCCTTAGATTCCCTCCAATTCGTTCCACCAATGTTGACCTCGTTAATTTCACTTTGTTGCTTTCCTTTTAATAGCTGTTTCAGAATTTTCCATGTTTCCTCCGCGTTGCCCTTAGCCTTGCTCAGTTTTTTTTTCATGTGCATCCGCTTCTTGTGTCTTATTATAGATTGAAGATAATTTCTTGCATTTCTGTAATTTCTCCAATTTCTTTTCGTGGGTTCCAAAACCGCTACCGAATACCGCTGTACTTTTTGCTGTCTCAATTCTGTCAGCTTCTGATCGAGCCACTTATTATTAGTTCGTTTATTTTGCTCAACCTCTTTCATAAAAATGTTTAACGACCCGTTGATTCGTTCACTAAGCAAATTAGATTTTTCATTTAAACTCAGGTTACTCCATGATTCAACTGTCCAATCACTTTTATTTAAATTTTGTCGAAATAAATCAGGTGCTTTTGTAGTTATTAAAATCGTTTGTTTGTTCAGCTATCTACCGTACAATGAAGATTAGGCATATAGACATTGAACTATTACTTTTTTCCCTTTACGTGAATACAAATTTCGAGGAGTGTGATTTTAATAGCGAAAAGCAACATATGATAGATTCAAAAAACGCGTTTTTGAAGTGTCTGAAACTGAGGTCTACAGAAAATAGAATCGGCAGATCTGCGAGTTTCGGGCTGGAAGTACCCTTGGCCAGAAACATAAAAGGCAACCCTCGTATTGAAGCGAATTTGAAATTTCAATCGTAAAAATTTAGGTTTATTTTAAATTAATTTTCCGGCTTGTTTTTTTTTTCTAAATTTAAAAATGAATTTAATTGTTTGCGTTTCTTTCTGTCGTTTAGGTGCGAAATAAATCAATTTTGACTTATTTTTGTTTAATGACTTTGAATTAAATTTATGTGCAAACGAGTACAAAATGAGTTTTATGTCCAATTTCGCAGGCGGTCTTACATACGTGCAGTGCCGTTTCTTGGTTTTTGGCTCTCTAGGCACCCCGAAACTTTGCACCCCTACTTTCTAACTACATATATGCAAACGACCCGTGTGGCAAACAGAATAGATGTTGCAAGAAAATTCGAACGTATCTAAAACGTATCTAAGTTATTCCTTAAAATCTAAGTATATGAAATTACGTTCAATTGGAAATTTCCAAAAAAGCAATATTGAAAAACCCGCCCGAAGAAACGGTGTAAGTGGCCATTCAAATAGTGCGCACGCTAAACAAGACTGATTTTAGACTCCCTCCCCCCTTGCACGTAAAAATGGTATGGTATGGTATAGACAAATGGGAAGACATCGCAGACACTTTTTGGACCCATACTAAGTACAAAGGTCCTATACGTTTACTACAAACTATTTTATTGTAAAATGGAGTAGATCGAGGCGGGAACTGGAACACAATAATACAAGAAATTCACAGGGTGGAATTGAGTGCTTGAATGCCGGCTATGAGGAGTGCGGGATGAAGATAAGTGTGGGAAAAACTAAGGTTTTATGTAAATAAAGTGATTACGGCGACATATAAATTGCATAGTGTCGGCGATAACAGTATTTCAGATGGATGGATTGCCACGTTTCTATTAGCTGGTTTACCGGATCGTTTCAAGCCAATGATAATGACCATAGAAAGTTCGAATGTCCCACCGTCGCCGTCGTCGGATGCAATGAAAACAAAATTATTGCAAGATCAGAGACCATCTGAAACAGCATCATCGAAGGCATTGTTTGCAAAAGGACGGTGTTTTGTGAAGCAAAAAAAAATTCTCACAATCAACTAATACACTAGCGGACAACAAGCAAAACTCTATTCGTTGTTATACGCGCCTAGAGGTTTGGGCATATTTCGATAATGTTGATACAAGGGCGGACTTTAAACCAGTTTTTTAAACCAGTAATTAAACGAGAAACATGATTTTTTTTTATGTTTTTAAATTATTCTTTAGGTTGTATAAATCGAGTAAGCCAAAATAAATTCCACTGCGCCATTCTCTCCACTTAGTTTTGGTGCTTTTATTCGTATCAAATGAATTTACATAAGAATGTATGTGTGACGCTGAACTTCTTGTAAAGAAAATGTTCAGAAGAAGAAAAAAATGCAATGACAGCTGTTCCCAATGGTAAACAACAAACATTGAACACCAACATTTTCCAACAGCAAGTGGTTTAATTGGAGGATATTCAACTGTGACATTGAATAAAAACGATTGGATTATCGACCGGAGTGCTTCGTACAATTATGACAGGTCAGAAACATTGGTTGCATGATGTAAATAGTCCAATAATTGATGAAATTTCGGCAGCGAACCACACAAAAATGAAAGTAAAATCTGCTGGAAACATAGAAGTGATTACGAGGGTTTTGAGTTTTTGAGCCTCAGTAGGAAAAAACATTTCTCGTAAAATTCATTATTGCTGCCGGAAAGTTTGATCTTTTTTTAGGAATTTTGATCTGTTCGAAAAATTTCAACCAATCACAACACGAAGGGCCTGGAAATGAGGCAGCCTCAAGATTCCCATCTATCAAAATAACTTTAACAACGAAAACCTTTTTAAAGGTAGAGTGTGACGCAGTCCGTAAGTCCGCTTCCAAAATTAATGATATCGCTTGAGGTGACGCTATCGCAGATAATACGCAGAAGTTTGTTTGAATGGAATCTTGTGTTCAAAGTTTTAATTTCCTGAAAAAATTGCAGCGCTTTTTTTTAAAACAAAATTACGTTGTGTTAAAAAAATCACACAAGTCACAAATGCCGGACCCATCGACGAAATAATTTTTCTGTACCTTCAGTATTTGCGCTGCAAAAATTTGACTTTTGTTTGTTATTGCGTAGATTGTTTAAGGTAAATTTAAATTTATAAAAATATTATTAAAATATTTATAAAAAAATAATTTGGAGGGGGAGGGGCGAGGGGAAAAAACTCAAAAGTTCGCCTATACATCGGTCTTGTCCCAAATGTTTTTGTATGGAGGTTTTTGGGTTTGTGGACGTTTTTTTTGGGGTGTGGGGACTGCGTTACGCTCTCCGCTACCGCTCCGAGCATGATATGTAGGTTTTCCTTAACCGTGGTAGACAAATTTAAGTTGTATAGTTCAAGTTCAAGTTCAATTTATTCATGAAAACATTTTAGGTAACGGTTATAAGTAAGTTTCAACGTGCACATGCACCTTAAAGAAACATTAACAAAACTAGTAATTATTTTTTTTTTGAATAATAGATTAGAAAAATACAAATTCCGACATAGAAATAATATCGGAGATTTAAATGAGAAATAAAGTATCGATTAATTGAATTGAGATTGTTTGCATCGCTTGTGAATTGAAAACTTCAGCAAAGCTTGGTGCAAACAAAAACTAAGACAATCACCACATGTGGCATGCTCATTGTTAAAATATATGGTGTGATTTGTGTATCGTTAATCGAAATATGTCAATTTACAAATATTATAACATTGAAAGCCATTTCAACATCATAACGGTTTCACTTTTTGCACTTAAAAATTATTTTTCTCACAATAAATTTACGTATATTAATGTTGAAAGAAATTAAACGAAAGTTATCATGGTATTGAGTGGTGATCGTGGTGAGTTCAGCTCTAGGCAAGGCCATCTATACAATGACGAGAGTCCAGTCCAATGTATGGATGATGCCAGATTCTAGCAATGTTGAGACCAATAGCAATTGAAATCGAATAAAGAAATGGAAGTAATAATAATCAGTCAGGCCTCGATCTGTTGCATAATAATATCGGCAGCTTTTTCCATTGTCCAGTAACCACATGGCTTTAATGCTTTCGATTTGGTGCGATTTAATAATTGAATAGGATATATTTTTAAGTATGTAACGCTCCCAATAAAAGCACGTAGAATTCTATTTCCATATGACGGATATAAAGTTTAAGGTTGTTGTCGGCGGATAATTGTATCAATCACTGACAATACAAACACAAATGGTAAACTGCACAACGATACACGTCTGCCCTTCACGACTTATCGAACTGAACTGTATGGTATTACTCTATTTGTCGGACCGACAAACTTAAATACAAAATAACATTTTCGAGTTAGCCAAACGGCAATCTGTCAAAATGACGAACGAATAATATCTAACAACAAAAACAACTACCTACAAAAATAAATAACTACAAAAAATATACTTGTGAAAAACAACTAATAGCGGAAATAAATACTTACTAAAACAACTGCATCAAATTTAAACACTGACATATGGCAAAATGTCGGTTCAAAAATTGGATTTAAAAAAAGCGGGGTCGAGGGGCGGCAGCCCCCGCATAGGGGGGTAAAGGGGGAGTATTTGTTTTATTAAAGAGTAGCTGTCTCCACATGTTAGCGTTCGGCTGTGTCAGTGCGTTGACCACACTGACCACAGCTGAGATCTGTGCGCTTGCCGATGGTTGTCAGGTGATTGTTGAAGCCGTAATGTCCCGTTGTGACTCCTGTGAAAGATTTCAGTCTGGTTCTACTAATATTTAACTTCGTTCTGTGTTTGTTGATGGCGAGGCACTGTTTAGATTGTCTGCAGTTAGTTACTGATTGCCCTGCAAATTTGTTGTACTTAAGAGAAGGAATAAGTCTGTTGTTGTAGGAGGTCGGAATACTTAGTATTGGCTCTGGGCCAGTTACCGGACCAAGCGCGGCTGCTTTGCCGAGCCTGTCCGATATATCATTGCCCTCGATTTGACTATGTGCTTTGGTCCAGATTAACTCTACTTGCTTAGAGGTACTTAGTTCATTTAAGTTTTCCCAGAATTCTAGTGTTAGTGCAGATTGAAAGGAAATTGCAGATAAGGCTATTAGGGCGGCTTCACTGTCCGAGCATATTGCAATGTAATCTTCTGTAGTGTTTGTTTTGTATTACTTGGCAGCCTGCAATTATCGCTCTTATTTCAGCAAGAAAAATTGTGGCATATGTACCTAAAGGTAGCGAAATTTCCGCTTGCAGTGCATTGCACTAGACTCCCGCCCCTCCTGAGTCATTTATAACTGATCCATCTGTGTATATTGTGATGCCTCTGATGGAGACAAATTGCCATCGGAACAGTCTGCTCTACCTGCTAGTGTGACTTTGAATTTCCTATCAAACTTGAATATTGCGGTTATTTTGTCTTAGGGCATTAGCAGAGAAGGCATGGTTACCATAGTGTCATGCCAGATCTTGGTGTGACTTGTTTTCCTGAGTAGTTCACGATTTCCCTGATTAGCTAGTCTGTCAAGGACTTTAATTGCTTCTGTTTCGATTAGGATGTGCAATGGTGGGAGATTTAAAATTACTTCAAGCGATTTTGTTGGAGTAGATTTCCGGACGCCTGTAATGGCTCCATAAGCCAGTCTTTGAATTTTACTTAAGTTGTATTGCACATAGTTTATTTTGCAGATGTGATTCCAGAGGAAGGAGCCATACATCATAATGGGTCTTATAATAGCGGTGTAGATGCAGTGTAGCACTTTAGGTAATAGTCCCCATTTGTTGCCATACGCTTTGCGACATTGCCATAACGCTGCTGTAGCTTTGTTTAAGCTGTATTCGAGGTTAGGAATCCATAGAAGTTTCTGATCTAGGATGATGCCCAGGTATTTAATATGGTCTGCCATTTTAATGGGCCTGCCCTTGCATCTTCGGGATGCAAATGCCCTCTCTATTCTTTTTCCTAGTAAACGAGATCATTGTTGTTTTGTCAGGGTTGACACTAAGTTCATTTCTTGTGCACCACTGTTCAACTATGTTGAGTGCAGATTGCAACAGATCGCGCAAGACGCAAATGCCTGTTATAATGACTGCCAGGTCATCCGAGAAACCTTCCGTTTGGTAGCGATTGTTGTTTAGTTCTTTAATCATCATTTACCATGCACCACAAAAATTTTTTTACAACACCACCTTGCGGGCATATTTTATTAGTCGATATGTGTATAAATGTGTACGATTCCAACCTATTTCACCTTACTGTTTTATTAATTGACTCCTGTGATTAGCCAGCTGTGATATTTTATCTTTTATCGTACAATTAAATTTTTATTTTTTTATGTTTAACCAACTTTTTTTTATTTTTTATTTTATTGCAATATTTCAAAATGGATACCAAAGAAACTAGATTAGATGAATCAGACAAATATTTTGTGATATGGTGAAGTAAACTGAACACAAACTCATGACATTAAATTAACACCATTTCAATTGAGATAAATTTTGTCAAAACAGTTGTACTAAATTGTATCCCACACAGAAATTTTTTGGGATAATAAATAAAGAGTTATTAAAAAAAAATGATGAGCCGTATTGGGCTACCAAGATTCTGCTTAACAATATTGCTTCTATCCATCCTGTTATGCCAGAGTCAATGCCGAATCTGGGGCAGGCTCGTTTTATTGCTAGGTAAATTATGTAGTTGAAAGCTATCTATGTCTATGTCTATGAAGCATCCTAATGCAAATTCGTTCGAATTTCTTCCGCTCCCACCTCATTAAGGATTTGATATCATCAATTGTTAAAATTGAATATTTATGTGCTCTTATGGATCATGCCCGCAGCGGTGGCGGAGGGCGTGACGCAGTCCCCACACCCCAAAAAAAACGTCCACAAACCCAAAAAACTCCATACAAAAACCTTTGGGACAAGGAGCAATATATAGGCGAACTTTTGAGTTTTTTCAACTCGCCCCCTCTCCCTACAAATTATTTTTAAAAAATACTACGTCGCAACAGCTTTCAAACGAGCCCTCAATCATCAAAATCGGTTATACTTTCAGTTTTTACACGCAAAAATTCAAATTTACCTTACAGCCGGTTCATTCCTTTTTTACCTAGTTTTGAAGAAATAGATGACAGCTTCATTTTCAAGCGTACCCAGCAAATTAAGTTATTCCCAAATCATAGGTTTTTTGCGCTAAATTTGAATGCTCGATAGAAATGTCAAATTTTTCGCCGGGAGTTGAGGGAAACGTGAACATTGCATAGAAAAATTTGATTTTACCAGAAGCCACGATAATAGGATGAAAGTTGGTATTTTATTTAATTGATTCAAAAGTTATTGTGGATCTCAAAATAAGTGATTTTGCAATACTACAGACAATTAATGTTATGAATTTAAAGCTGTTTTTTAGTCAAAAACAATTCTAAAAGATAATTTAGTACACAATTCTTAATGAAATTTTAATATTTTTCGATCAATATAACTGACCTTTTACCTCAAAAAAATTTTCCCAAAAAAATTGCAGGTTCTTTAGATGTGAGGTTGAAATTTAAAGCACTGCTTTAAGTAAGAAATAAAGCTTCCGAAAATCGGTACAAATTTACATAAAATGTTAGTTTTGTAATTTTTTCTTGTTTTTCCTCTTCTTAACAATTTTTACATATTATTATTTTCACATATCTTTAAATGGTAATATTCACACAACGAATAGCAATTCTGAGGAAAATTTCGAAATTTGTCATTAGAAGCTCATGCCAGGAAAGTTTTACAATGATCCTGATCCCAGCGAATTTGAAGGAAAAAGTCACATTTGCGCAGATGTGATTGGCACATTCGCCTATAGAAAGCAGGTGTATTCAGTGGTATTGGCCACATCTCGGCACATTTATACCTAAAGTTTTGAGATGTGCACTCACTCGTTCAAAAAGTTTTGTAGAAAAGCGAAATGTGCCGTTTAAAAATTTTGTGTTTCACATTTTTTCACATTTGTTTCACATCTGTGGAAATCATGTGAACGGCGCATTTACTCACAAACCGTTCATTTCGGTGGTGTGCAGTGTGCACATTCCATCATAAAAAGAGATAATTGATGTCCAACCATCGACAAAAGTTGATAGGTAGACCAAGATGAGCAAATGTGAAATTATGTCACTTGGTGATGAAGTTGCAACGAATGACACTGAAAAAGCAAATCTGTTCG
>CM055403.1:192476521-192503521 GCA_029228625.1 Pseudolycoriella hygida | reverse complement strand
TTTTTGTTGTGATCAATATATCGAAAAGTCTTCAATTTCCTTCTTTCTTCAAGTACACTTTTTCTCGATTTTGACAAGGATGGCGGAGTGGGTCAAAAAAATGTTGAAGAAAACCAAAAACTTTACTCCTTTAGGAAGCCCGAAATTTTGAAGATGACCATGTCAGTGCATGAGGTCCGTTTTTAATGGCACAGACCCTGACCGATAATAATACAACCGAATCAGAATTTTCATATATTAAAATTTTCGCCTGCGAGGCTAAGGTACACGCCTAAATTTTCTAAAAAGCAAAGAAGCGGCCCAAAAAAAAGTCGATTCCGGCACTTTTTTACCTACTTAAAAACCCAAAAGTTTGCGTCTGTTGTGTTATAAATACTTCAATTTACTTAGAGAACAAAGAAAGGAGCTCAAAAATTTCTGCCTGTGGCCCTAGACTCGTTTAATGATAAACCGGATTTAAGAAATAAAACCATTTACTATCCCTATTAATAAAAGAATCGCCCGAATTTGTGGGAATCTTAGCTCAAAAAGATATTCCTTCAAAATCGCACAATTGACGAAATTCCGTCTCGCTCACAATTTCTATTTAAGTTTCTAACTATTCACTCTTAGCAACAAAATTTCAAAAACTTTTCTCGCATACACTTTTTCATGATTCAAAAAAATTAAACGGTAGGGGCATCAGCCCCCCCTGACGAAGCGGTCTGGCTTAGGGCCCTGACTCTATGGTCTGTACTATATTGTGTAATGCATTCATTGTTGATTTGCCTGGTACAGTGTAATTTGTTCACCGTCAGCGGACCATCTCTTACGTATCTGTGTATGAGTTTCCCGAGAGTTTTTAGGAGGAAGGATGTAAGGAAGGATGTCTGTAGCTTTCATTTGGTGAATAATTTGCCTTACCAGGTTTGGCTATGAAAATGACTTTAGTATCTCTCCACGGCTGTGGTATATGTTTTGGCTTTAAGCTTGCTTTGAATAGAGTGTTCATAATCTCAATTAGGCTTGCGTCAGACTTCTGCGGTAGTGCTGGAAAAATGTTGTCCATGCCCGGGGATTTGTATGGAGCAAAAGTTTTGATAGCCCAGTCAATTTTGTCGCTTGTTATTGTTTTATTGATTAGTGAGGAACTGACGGTACCTTCGGTTATAAGGCTAGGTTGATGGTTACCGATGTTATCAATGATTTCGCAATTTGGGAAATGAAATTCTAGGAGGTGCTTGTATGCTTGTATGTTTCAGCTTGGTCTTTGGTGTAGTCGAATGATGGTAGGAGCAGTGAACCTACAGCTTGAGTTGGGTCTTTGGATAGTACTGGAGTATACCACCTTTAACAGATGTAAGGAGTAGAGTTTTGATTGGTGGGCTGCCTGCAAGGCGTATAAAAACTCGCCGCAGGGCAGAGCCCCTATATTTAAAAAAATTACTTCTCATTACTACATAACGAAGTAGTTTATCTGGTTCGAAATTATGATCATACACTCAGTTTTGCAAAATTCATGAAAATGAAGGCGTTCTTTCGAAGCCTGTCGCCATGCAATAATAGTGCAATCCTGGAATATGACCACCTCTAGAATTGGGCGTGATGACACAAGTCTCTAGAACTATGGCAAAGTTGCTTCCTAAGGCAAAGTTGTAGAGAATAAAATGTTATACAACACATGTTTCAGTGTTTTGGGGGACCAATCTTGGCATATAACCACTTCTACAATTAGGAGGTATGACTAATATCTGTAGAACTATAGCAGTTGGAAAGTTGCTTTCAAACGCAATTCTGTACTATGGCCACTTCAAGAATTAGGAGGGATGACTCATATCTCTAGATCTATTGCAGTTAGAAAGCAAGTGAGAATTACATTTTAGAGAAAGTAGTTTCAGGACTTTTCGGAGAAACTACGTTGATTCTATTCGGCCAACTAAATCAATGGTCTCAGATGTTCCTAATGTTCTTTAACGACTCAGACGTGTGTATGACAGGTATCCATTGCCTCAATTTTGCCGATGACAAGAAAATCGCAGCAATTGTCAAGTCGAATGAAGATGCGCTAAACCTCCAAAATCAACATCTTATACAAATGGTGTTGCGACAATGGCCTGGAAATCCACCGAACAAAGTCCAAAATCATCACGTACACACTGAAGACGAAGCCGATACTTTTTAATTACGCTTTGGATGGTGAAGCGATTCAGCGAACAGATAGCACATTTGATCTTGGGATTTTGATGAACAGTAAAATGAACTTTAATTCCCACTACGAATACGTGAGCAACAAATCCAAGTCTATTTTGAACTTCGTGAAACGCCAACGACGATATCTTGACAACGATGCTATCAAGATTATTTACAAAGCCTTGGTCCGATCGAATTTGGAGTACGCGGCTTGTATCTGGTCACCACACTATATGACGCACCGAAGCACAATCGAAAGTACACAAAAACAATTTGTTATGTTCCTGAATGATGACTACCTCAACCGATCCGACAACAATTATGTACTTAGTCCTTACGTGGAAAGGTGTGCCAAGTTCGAGTTACAAACTCTGATCCGGCGTAGAGTGAATGCATGCATTCTCTTCATTCACTCTCTTCTTATTGGCAAGATTAATTCACCGTCACTTCGTTCACTCATCACCTTCAATTCAAGACCATTAAGGAGCAATGGCATGATCTCTTTGAAAGCATGTAGGACAAGCCGGTCTCAATATTCGCCATTCAACAACGCTTGCCGGATGTTCAATGCTGTATCATACATTATCGACCCCACGCTACCACGTAACCAGTTTCGCAATGCCTTGAATCGAATTCTTGACTCTGATTTGAATCAATTTCTACAGCTGTGACATCCACTACTCTACTATAAATCTGTGATATCTTATTTTAATATTGTATTGTTATATATGATTTGACCAATTAACATAGAATACTTCGGGTTTTTCGGGTGTTTGTTTTGTTTTCTTCATGCAAAACAATCGGCGTTTTGTGTTTGTGATTTTGGTATAGGATTTCAAGTAGGTGTTTGTCTGCGGTTACGGTTAACTTCTTCGCTATTCATATAGCAATTCTTTTTTGGCAAAAATAAATGAGCTTGCGCTTGGCATCTCAGGCACGTGTGTGATGTCCCCATTGAGGCTTGAACTTCCAGTGCGGTTCGGCTTACCAGGCCGTCCCACTGTATTCATTATTGGTAAAAACGGTCATAGGCAGCCTCGGACGAGTGTTGGTCACGGGGTACGACCAATGCGGGACTCGAACGGTACCCCATCGTTGACGATCAGGCAATGTAAAAAGGTTGATGGTTTGTTTATTGGAAGTCTAAACGTTAATGGGGGTTTTAGGGGTCGCAAGGGTGAGTTGGTGGACTTGGCAATGGATTATGGTGTAGATATATTAGCGTTGAGCGACATTAGGACGAAAGGGCAGCGCGAAGAACTGGTGGGCGGTTATAAAGTGTTTTCGTCTGGTGTTCAGTCTGGTAGGGCGAACTGGGGAGTTGGAATGGCTATCAAAAGGGAATTAGAAAAGTTTGTTTTGGGCGTGCGGTATGTAAGTGAAAGGATCATGTGGGTCTCCATTAAGCTGACAGGAGGTATTTATCGGCTGGTTAGTGTTTATAGCCCGTGCGAGGGTAGCAGTGCTGGCGATCTTGACACCTTTTACGAGCAGTTAGGGGATGTTGTCAGCAAAAAAGGTAGTGAGTGTGTGATTCTGTTGGGGGATTTCAACGCGAGAATAGGAAACAGTAAGACCATTGGCGGCTATGAAAGGGTAATGTGCAAATTCGGGGAGGATGTTTTAAACTCAAACGGAAAGCGATTGTTGGATTTCTGCGATTTCAATGGACTGGCAGTAACCAACTCTTTCTTTAGGCATAGGTGGATCCATCGGTACACTTACGTTAGTAATAGTTTGGGGCACAAGTCAATAATTGATTACATGGTTATAGAGCAGGACAGGAGGCAGGAAGTCAGGAACACACGTGTTTTCAGGGGTTTCACATTTGGCTCAGACCACTACCTTTTGGGTACCCATCTCTCTGTTAGTAAACTCTGTCAGGCTAAAAGGAAAAAAGTGGTGGTTCGGAAATTTCGTGTGGGAAAATTCAGGGACGAGGAAGTTAAGTCTCGCTTTATGTCAAAATTCAGCGAAGCTTTCGAAAGGCTTCCTCCGGACTGCGTAGACATTGAGGTTGAGTGGGCAAACTTTAAGGAATTTGTCTTGGGCGTAGCTGAGGAATGTCTAGGTAGTGTCTCTAGTGGGGGTAGAAACAAAAAGACAGGCTGGTGGAACGCAGATATCAAAAAGGCGGTATTAGAGAAAAGGAAGCTGTATTTGATTTGGTTACAGGATAAGACGGGCGAAAAGCATGAGGCTTACAGGGCTTGCAGGCAGGCGGTTAAGGCTCTAGTCAAGGAAGCGAAGGATCGGTCGTGGAAAAAGTTTGGGGAGGAATTGGAAGAGGCTGGTCAAGGAAGGGGTAAAAAATTTTGGTCGGCAATCAAGGATATTAGGCGTGGTGGTGAAAAGGAGGGCTGCGGTAGCATTTTGGGTAAAGATGGCGAATTAGTTACAGATAAGGGTGAGGTCCTGAAAACCTGGCAGGATTACTTTCAGGATCTATTCGCCTCTGTCAATCCCGTAACAAGCCTTGACAGGGAAGAGGGCCGTAGCTTGGAGGGTGAGGAGGAAATTACATTAGAGGAAGTGTCACGAAAGGTCAGCAGGCTGAAGGCAGGAAAATCCGCAGGTATAGACGAAATTAGGACAGAATTTATTAAGAATAGCGGGCCGGGTGGGGTTCAATGGCTTTGTAGGATTTTCAATTTAGCATTGAAGTCCTCAGTAGTACCCGCTGACTGGAGCTTCGGTGTTATTGCTCCGATCTTCAAGAAGGGTAACCGCAAAGTCCTTACCAACTACAGGGGGATTTCACTCTTGAGCGTGGTCGGGAAGGTTTATACAAGTGTGCTAGTAGACAGGGTTAGGGTTATAGTGGAAGATGTTCTTGACGAGGTTCAGAGTGGTTTCAGACCTCTGAGAGGTTGTCAGGATCAGATCTTTTGTCTCAGGCAGGCTATAGAAAAGCTCTCTGAGAGAAATATTGATTTATACTTGTGCATCATCGACCTAGTAAAGGCATTCGATCGGGTACCGAGGCAAAAGCTGTTCGAGGTACTTGGCGAATACGGGGTTAATGGAAGTTTATTGGGCGCTATCAAAAGCATCTACTCAGGGAGCAAGGCTGCGGTAAGGATAGATGGTGAAATTAGTGAGGCTTTCGAAGTTAATGAGGGAGTTCGTCAGGGTTGTTGTCTCTCCCCTCTTCTGTTCATAATTTTTATGGACAAGATTATCAGGCAAGCGAATTTGCAAGGGAATGTGAAGGTGGGGGAAGTAATCATGAAAATCCTGGCCTATGCGGATGACTTAACTCTATTAGCAGATAATGCCAAGGATTTGCAGGAGAATTTAGACTGCCTGAATGCTGCATGTGAGGAATACGGCATGAAAATAAGTGTCAGTAAAACTAAAGTTATGCATATTGGCAAATCCCGGAAGGATGTAGTTTGCAGTTTAAATGGGGAGCAGTTGGAACAGGTCTCTGAGTTTAAATATTTAGGAGCCATTTTTTCGGAGAATGGCAAGTTAGTTAGGGAATTTGAAGAAAGGAGAAGAATGGGGAATGCAGTGGCCAGTCAGTTGAGGTCGTATGTGTTCAACAAAAAGGAGTTAAGTAGTGGCACAAAGCTAGCTATTCACAGGTCAATCTTCAGACCAACGATTTTATACGGTAGTGAAAGTTGGGTGGACTGCGGATACCTTGTGCATGACCTGGAGGTTTCTGATATGAGGGTTCTTAGGAGCATAGCAAAAGTAAATCGGAGGGAACAGTGGGACAATCATATTAGGAACGACGACATCAGGGAAAACTTAGGGGTTACATCAGTGGAAGAGGCGGCAAGGATTAGTCGTCTGCGGTGGTACGGGCACGTTCAGAGGATGGGTAATAGCAGGCTACCAAAGAGGATATTGGATGCTCAAGTCCCGGGTGTGCGTCCCAGGGGTAGGCCAAGGAGAAGGTTTATAGACTCAATTAAATCCGATTTAGAAGTTAGGGGACTTTCTCTAGGCGAACAAACCATCTCCTTGGCACAGGATAGGGGGGTATGGAGAAGGGTGGTCCATGATCAGTAGTAAAGACCTCACACCGAAAGGTACAAACGGTCTATAAAGTGTGATGATGATGATGATGAACATAGAATACTTTGACGGGCTCGAGTAACTCGAGTAACTCGAATGACTTGATTAATCAGAAAGTACTATTGACATTATGTGATATTTTAATTTCTTTTTTGCTCTATCTTAATTTTTATGTTGTTTGTGATACTTTAATTTATTTTTATGTTGTAGCTTTGTTTTTATATCTAATGTCTGTGAAATTACCTTCTTCACTACGATTTGTATAGTCCGCTTGTATTAAGAAGACTTAAAATGAAAATAAATGAATGAATGAATGAATGATGTCATAAGACGTACTTCGGTAGGACCTTTGACATTACCTTGGGTAATTTCTGTGGATTTTTTAAATTATTATAGTTCTAAAAGAACATAAAACAGTGGCCTGCTTGCTCATTTCGATTAGACCCGTACGAAGATGCGAATTTCTTCGAAAAGGGGTCTATTGCGTTTTCCACGATGTTTGTAACCAGTCGAATTTCGACCCGGGAGTTGATTACTTTTTCGTTTCGCGGTCTAAATAAAAGAAAAATACAAAAAAAAAATTGTGCTGAAAATGACCATCCGGATCCACTGAACCTATTTTAATGAATGAAAAGACACTTCGCTTTAGAGTTTTCCATAGAATACAGGAAAAATATTTTCCGGAAGTCAAGTACGTCGCAAGGCATTTTTAGCGTGTAAGCGTCAGCTTTCACTATAACGTTCAATACTTCTCGGGTTTGTGATTTTTACATGAAATAATTCATTTGAGTCTTTTGGTTTCAATCGGAATTTAATTTACGACTCTATAGCCTCTCTATAGCACGGGGGTCACTATTATTGCCGAAAGACACAATCGATTTGTAACTCGATTCGGCCATGCAACGCAAATTTGTCGATGTTGCCGAATCCTATAACAAACTGAAAATTAAAAAACGGAATCTACATATAAAATGTACACGAAATTCAAAACTCCAAAAAATTTTGTAAATTCGATGTAGAATTTTATAGTAAGTGACACCCTCAGATTCTTCACATAAAATAAAGCCGAGTGTTTCATTCTTTTCTTTGCAGGAAATCGGATATCAAAAACGTTTATTCAGTTACATTTATTATTCATTTTTCTCATTTTTTTCACATTTTGAATTATAAAAGAAATTGTTCATAACTAAATCTAAAATTATACATACTCTAGGATCGTTCTTAAAACTCAATTTACTTTTTTATATTCACAATCAAATTAACCGTCTGAACTTTATTAAAATTTTGCAATAATGACGTAACCTCGACATGGACAGTTCACAATAGTAACATAACTCCTATTTAAATGCACTTTTTGCGTGGTGGGTTGACACTTTGAGTTTTTTAACTCCATTTACGATGCACTTTTGAAAACGCATCAAATTTTTCAAATTTCTTTAATTTCGCGCCTTTTTTCGCATACAGAAGTATATACCACGTACAGATGTGGTTAAGATATTATTGCAAAATTTTATTCAATTATGTCGTATGGGTCGTACGTGGCGTACTCTTTTAGAACAAGAATTCATTTTTTTGAAGACGAGAGCGACAGTGGTCGGAAATGATAAAATGTTTACGTCTAGTGTCTATAAGATAACGACTAGAATTGCAATCGATAATATTATTTACCTTTAGAATTAAAAGGAGGGAATGCGCTTGTTCATGCCATAACATAAACATATTTTTGTATCTCATCAATACAACAAATCCAGTATTTATTTTTGTTATGTTTGCAGCTGCCATACACACTTTTGGAACAACCAAAATATGATAATTACTGTGGGAAGTGTCAATTTTCAACTCTTTTTTCTTTCGACGGAACCCAAACGCCTCGAAGCAGTATCTAATCGTGATCGAATCACCAATCCGTTTGTTTACTTGTACGAAGATACGAAGGCGTTTACCACGACGTTTGTTACCAGCCGGATCGGGAGCCTGGAGCTGGTGGGTTTTTCGTTTTAGGATATAAATGAGAGAAATATCCAAAAAAAATTATGTTCTTCCGTCTGTCTGTCAATCAACACGATAATTCGAGTAAAACTCAACCGATTTTCCTGAATCGAAAAATCATTTATAGAAATAAATCTTTGCATTTTTGGGCCGCTTAAGTGTTTTTAGGCCTTTTTTACATAACTCGAGTAAATTACTACTGATTTTCAATTTTTTTTTTTTTTCAAACCTCACAAAATTTTTTGATAAGCTAGACTCTATATAAATCAGGTGAATCTTCTCCGATTTTAGTAAATTTTCTTTTTTCCTGAAAGATAATCGAAAGATATAGATCTAGAAGATATCGAAAAAGCTTCTATTTAAGATGATGAGCATAATTATATCAACAGAAGAACATATGAGGCTTTGCATATTCTGACACACACCATTACCTTTAGGCGAGATACCGAAAACATATGCGCATCATACTGCAGCCAACATTCATAATAGCCATCAACTTGATAGAATACCATTCAACTTGAGCGAAAGTTACACATATTATCATCAACCGTTAAACCGATACGTCATTAGGCGCTATTTTCAGCTAGTCCCTGAGCAAGATCAAACGAAAAGTCATAAAAATTGGTAGCTAGAATTTTCTATTTTGTAATTTTGAAAATAACTTTGTAAGTTGATTAGCATATTACACAGCGCGGTAACCGAAAATGAACATTCTTTATGATTACAGTTGCTGAAAATGTTACAGCACAGTAACGAAACGTTGATTGATAAAAAATTATGAATCAGAATAGATGGCAAACAGAATAGATGTTGCAAAAAGACTCGATCGTATCCGAGTAAATATTGCCTTGACTCTTAAGCATATAAATCGGATTGAAAATTGTTGAAAGGGCAATATTGAAAAACCCGTCCGAAGAAACGTCTCCAAATATAAAAAAACCCAAGATTAAAAAAAAAAATCAAAAGAAGTTTAAAAAATTCTTTTATAAAAAAATCAATGCATCACGCGAAAACAAGTAGGCCGTGATGTAAATGACTATTTCATTACTCCATCTACGAAAATTGTTACTTTCGCTTCCCAAATGGGATGCGAAAATAAAATATTTCAGCTTTCAGTTGAATGGGGTCCGAAAGTCCTTTCGCCCCTCTAACAAGAACCGAAAGTAATTCGAATCTAATTTTGTCAAAAAAGAACGCTGCCATAATGTCGAAATCGAAATCGAAATAGGTGTGAGCTTCTCTCAACAAAAGTTGTGTTCTGCCATATTGAATCGGAAAAATAAAAACAAATTCATTATCGTTTCAAAGTTTCATTTTGAAAAATCTCTTTTTTTTCGATCGAGAAAGTATTTAAACATTAGTGAGAATGTTTTTTTTAGTTGTATAAATCAAATATTGTGTTCTGAGACGTTATTTGTAATTTCGGAAAATAAAAATTCAAACAATTTCAGTTTGTTTCTTTTGTTTACGTATTAGAAGGAAATGATTTTTCATGCAAAGTACTTAGCAAGCATGAAAAACTAAATACATCACGCGAAAATAAGTAGACCTTGTGATGTAATAGTTATTTGTGTCTGTTTTTGACGACTGATTTTTGGCAATTTCGCGAAAGTGCCAAAAATGAGTCGTCCAAAACAGATACACAAAAAATTTTTCATGCAGAGGTCCAAAATCGAGAGAAATTTGTAAAATTTCCTTCGTTTTTGGCCCCGAGGCATGAAAATGACTATTGGCCATATTGAATTATCAAAAATCGAATGCGCACCACCTGATTTGGGGTAGTACAAACTGTATCCCACAAGGAGACGCACTATTGGAATTCATTCTAACTTCTAGTTTAATCACCCTAAACAGAGGAAACGAACCAACCTTCGTCACAGGAACAAGACAAGAAGTAATCGACATTTCTTTATGTTCAGTTCACATATCTCACCTCATAAGTAACTGGAAATAAGATCTTAGCATCAGATCATAAATGCATAACCTTCCATATAAAAACGGATCTCATTGAGCGAGCCAAGCTCCGAAATCCGAAGTTCACTGACTGGAACCGATTCAATGTACAACTGTCCTCATGCCTGCCCAAAAAACCTGGTAGAGCAGCGACCTTCTTTTCTGCAGAAATCAAAAATCTTAGGAAACAATTACGGTCAGCATTTAATAAAGCAAAGCTGGGCCGAAGTCTGGCTGACATTGATAGTAGACGTGCAGCGCAGAAAGCGTACAATAAAGCTATTAGAAAAAACCAAATATTTCTTGTCAAACAAGCAAACTCATTGATCACCTCTTCATCAGCTGCCGCATATTTAGCAAAATCGGGGGCGATGAATGAATTTATAGGCCCGGAACCATTCATCAAAGTCCCTCCATCGGTTGCCAAAAGCTATATCGCAAAATGGAAAATCAAAACGTTTCAAAAACACTGGAAATCTATCAACCACGCAAGACAATCTAAAAATCGCATAAGTATCAATGTGCGTAATTCCCGATTCTTTCTATCACTTAGTAGAAGAAACCTCAGAAGAATGACAGGAATCCTCACAGGACACTGCCTCAACAAGCATCTTCACACCATCGGTGTCATCAACAACCCCTTCTGCGCCCAATGTGGTGAAATAGAATCAGCAGAAAACTTCCTCTGCAAATGCCCTGCGTATATCTCGGCTAGAGTCAAAACTATCGGTGCATATATATTACCACATAACATCATATGGAGCATACCGCCAATGTACATTTTAGATTACCTTAATCGTATGTACTAACAGAATTTAGGTAATCACATGTGAGTATGCACAACAGGCCCACTGGAGGCTAAGGTGCGGGACTTCGGTCCACCCACTCTAATCTAAACTAATCTAAAACTGTTTTTTCAAAATCTTTTTTTCTTTGAATGAAAAAGTGTTGCAAAATTATTAAAATCTGTTTTTTGGTTGAAAAAAATTAACTTATTTTCAGCTATTGAAAATCTTTCATGATTTCGGTTTGTTTACATAATTGAAGTGTCATGGTGGAAGTAGGAAAATTTAAATTTGTTGCATTCAAATGCTAATTTCAAATGAAGCTATTTGCCACAGAGTCAAGTTTTTTAAATTTCTTTATGTATTATTGTTACTGATTTTCAAAAATGATTTAGTTTGGGAAGCAAAAGTAACAATATTCGAAGGTGTTGTAATGAAAAGTTCTATGGATCGGCACGGGCTGCAAACTTCGCACACGGTTAAATTTTTTAATTTTCATCCCTTGTGATCCAAATAACTATTTTCTACTAGGGGCGATCTTAGAACCGTCCTAAATCAGTTAGAAGATCCCTCTGACCCATACTTCCATGGACCAAAAAGTTCGCCCCTTGGCCATAAGGAGAGGCCCCAGACCAATACTTGAGTAGACAAAACAGTTCGCGTCTTTTTTGTCTACAACACTGCACAAAAAGCCTCACCGTTAAAGTAATATTCCAGAAAAACATCCAAATATCGTCTAGGATCGCGTAGCGTGAGTTAGACCCACACCAAGGATCCTACAGCACGGACCACTTAACCGATTTTCGTGATTTCTATTACTATTGATTTTGAACGTTTGTGATTGTTCGAGTCGCTCCGTTTTTTTTGTTTAATACCGTCTTTCGAGTCTAAGGTTATGCGTGTTGATCGTGTCGATGCGCGACGGCGAGATCTGTGGTGTCGATGAACATTGGAGTTTGGTTGAATTTCGGAGTTTTTCAGTGTGAAAAAGGGATTTTTTGTTTTTGTTTATCGTGGTAACATCAAAATACAAAAGGTTAAGCTGTTCGCAATTTGTCACCTTCCACGGTCAAATTTTTTACCACCATCTTTTATCACCGTCTTCAGTTGCATAGCAGTGTACTCTCCTGTCAATAATTTTTGAATCAATGAAACTCTGGTTTGTAGTGATTTTGGAGAACGTCCGCGGAAAGTGATTCCCATGGCTTCGGATTTTGGATTCACACATTCATGATGGAGTCAGACGTTTCAAAGAAGGACGAAAGCGACTGTTTGTGTCCCATTGTCTTTAGACCATTTGGATCGATACCCGATATCAACATTGGGCAAAGAGTCACACAGCGGAAGAAATAAACGACAATATAACCATGAAAACTCAGGATGCACTGAACACAGTTAATTTCCCTCCACGAGAGAGCCGTCTACAAATTATGTTGGACATTGACAACCCACAAGCCGATACAATTCGATATCGTGGAAAATGCGGTATCAGGCAATTGTCTATTTCTATCGTTGCTTGATTTCCTACATCGCCACGACGACGCTTTCGAAAACATCCCACAAAATGCAACCAATTTGCGAAAACGGGCCGTCGACCATATTTTACAACAAAGCGAGGACGGTCTCCATCCTATTTTCGACCGTTACAAGGACAACATGATCATCAATTTACACGGCGAATTAGGTCTTAGCAATGTCGATGATGGGTTGTTGATGGAAAGATACTCCAAATATATGTCGGCCACCGAAACATACGTTACAACATGTGAGTTGTGTGCAGTTTCCGAAATTTTTGGATTCGATTTTAACGTCGTTCAAACAACATATGTTCAAGGAGATCCATCCAGCGAATTCAAATGTTACGACTACGGTTCAGTGACCAGGGCTGTGCAACAATCAAAACCAATCGCTCACCTATTGTTCATCGGTAGCACCACAAGCGGTCACTTCCGACTGATGATTCCATTGGAGATGTCAGCGGACTCGAAAATACCACATGGCAATTACGTCCTGCTCCAAGATCACACATCGTCGAGATTAATGTCAATATCACCAGCTCGACCAGTTGAATTGAACGCCAAACAGTCGTCTAATCACAATCCAGCAGTTGATGACGACACAGGTGACACACAGTCGTCCGAATTCGGTTTTAAATGTGACGTTTGCAAACGTTCATTAGACACGCAACGTGGACTGAATGTTCATCGCAGTCGACACTTGGACGAGCCAGATCCACCCACACAGTCGACAAGTGGTGATCCATCAATCGATCAAGCACATTTCCATAGAAATCCATAGAAACATTCGAACAATTGCAATCGAAGCATCCACCCCCATGTAGAGAGTTGCATTTTCCGGACCCACCAGATAAAAACGTTGAAGTGCTGATCGTTTCCGAAAAAGACGTTTTTTATTCGATCAAGAGTTTCCCCAATGGCTGCGGTTCGGGTATAGACGGTCTACTGCCACAACATTTGAAAGACTTGACGCTACCGTCCACTGGAGATGCTGGCTTACGACTTTTTGAAAGCGATTACCGGATTGAAATTATATGCTCTCAGGGAAAGTCCAGTCGAAATTCATCGAGATAATATATAGAGCATCGCTATGCGCATTGGAAAAAAAACAAGGCGGCATTCGACCGATTACATTTGGCAATACGTTCAGACGCATCACCTCCAAATTGTCCAGTGCATCTGTCCGTTCGAAAATGGCATCGAAATTCGCTCCCCGACAAATCGGTTTTGGTGTCAGAGGCGGTTGCGAGGCCGCAGCACACCCAACACGCACTTTCTCAAAAAATAATTCGCATAGGAGGAACGTGGTAGTGGTCAAGATCGACTTTCGCAATCCCTTCAATGAAGTCGACCGGGACATATTTTTGAACGAAATGAGATCCTTATCTTAGACAGTGCTGTGCTTCTCCAACTCTTCTGTTTTACTATGATTTCGTTCTGTTATCGCAAAATGGAGCACAACAAGGCGATCCTTGCGGACCGTTGGTGTTCAGCTCAGCGATCCAAGCAGTAGTGGAAGCATTGGTATCGGAATTCATTGTTTTTAGACCCGTACGAAGAACGAAGTTCTTCGAAAAGGGGTCTTATGCGTTTACCACGACGTTTGTAACCAGTCGAATTTCGACCCGGGAGTAGGGGGGAGCACCGATCATGGTCCTTAGATATCGAATAAGCAATAAAAAAAATGTCCGTCCGTCTGTCAACACGATAAAACTCCGGTAAAACTCAACCGATTTTCAAAAAAAAAATTTTCCCTGAAAGGTAATCGAAAATATTTTACGGGATTGAATCTGGGCACTGTTGGCCCAAGGGTCACCAAGCTAGGGCCGTTTAAGTGATTTTTGGTCTTTTGTACATAACTCGAGTAAATCTTTTCTGATTTTCAAAATTTTTTTTTGTTTGAAAGACCTGGGCATAGCCGACAATTAATGGAAGCAATTTTTTTGAATTTGAGTTCTTTGACTTAGCTGGGGCACTAAAAATGAGTCTCTGTTAGGGCTCTATGTGTTTTTTGTCCATAACTCGGGCAAATCTTTTCCGATTTTCATAAATTTCTTTTTGTTTGAAAGACCTGAGCATAGCCAATAATTTATGGAAGAAATTTTTTTGAATTTGAGTCCTTGGACTTAGCTGGGGCGCTAAAAATGAGTCTCTGCTAGGGCTCTATGTGTTTTTTGTACATAACTCGAGTAAATTTTTCCGATTTTCAAAATGTTTTTTTGTTTGAAAGATCTAGGCATGACCGATAGTTCGTAAAGAAACTTTTGCCTGTGCTTAGGGGCTCAAGTGGGCCAAGTTGGTCCTAAGGTCGGCCCTAACCAAAAAACAAATTTTTTTCGCTATGTTGTAGAGAAAATTGAGTAGAACATTTTTCTATATTTGGGGATGCCTTCGGAAAGGTTTTTTTACACCGTTTCTTCGGACGGGTTTCTCAATATTGCCCTATCGGCAATTTCCAATAAAACTTAATGTGGACGCAATTTCATACACTATAGAGTTAAGGCAATATTTACTTAAATACGTTCGAGTCTCTTCGTAACATCAACTCTGTTTGCCGCATCTTTTCTGATACGTACGAGTCCCTTCATATGTTATATTTGGACGATGGCACTATTGCGGGCGATTGTGAAGAAGTTTTAACCGATTTTCAAACCATCATCATAGAATGCGCCAAAATTGGTCTACACATTAACACCCTCAAATGCGAGCTCTACTTCTGTGGAGATACAGATCAAAATATAGTAGATCGTTTCAACGAATTATCGCCGGGTATTTGCATCATCAACGAATTATCATTACTTGGTGCACCGATTTCCGACAACGCATTCGAGAACATTTTCAGAAAGAAGCTGAGCGAAATGAAGCTACTGTTTTGTTGGCTGTCAGAGCTGGACAGTTACAACAATGCATTTTATGCATTGAAAATCTGCTTTGCAATACCGAAACAGGTTTTTCTCCTGAGAACGACACCAACATGGAGCCACAACGACCTCATCGTGGAAATGGATACCGAAATAAAATCAACATTGGAGACCATTACGAATTCAACACTTGACACAAATACATGGAGTTTATCATCGTTACCAGTCAAGTCAGGTGGCATCGGAGTTCGTCAAGTCCAGGACGTCGCTTTACCTGCTTTCCTATCGTCTGTTAATGCAGTTTCACCTCTTGTTAGTACCTTGTTACATCAACCCACGCTGCAAGTTGATGAAATCGCATATTATCAAGGCAGTCTGGAATTATGGGAACGTTCACATCCGGGATTTTGCGTGCCAAAGCTCCCATCACTGCAAAGAGAATGGAACAAACTTACAGTCGCCCGATTGATAAATGAACTGCGCTTCGATAGTGACAAGGACAAGGCAAGATTTTGGGCCATCCAGTGTCCAGAATCGGACGCCTGGTTACAAGCGCTACCATCGAAATCCATTGGCACATTATTGGATAACAACTCATTCCGCATCGCGGTTGGCCTACGTTTAGGAGTCGATATTTGCACTCCACATATATGCCGGTGTGGTTCACAGGTAGACAGCAATGGTCACCACGGATTGAAGTGCCGAATGAGTACTGGTCGTCACGCAAGGCATTGCGAAATCATCAAACGGGCACTTATGTCCGCAGACATTCCCTCTATACTGGAACCGTTTGGTCTTTCACGAGAGGATGGCAAGCGTGTCGACGGAGTTTCGTTGATCCCATGGATGAAGGGAAGCACATTGATATGGGATGCTACTTGCACCGATACATTGTCGCACAGCAATTTGCGACTCTCGGCTCGAGGTGCAAGCAGAGCAGCCGAAATGAAGGCCCAACAGAAAGTCTCAAAGTAGATCAGTCAAAATTACCATTTCGTTCCGTTTGCCGTGAAAACGATGGGGCCTTGGTGATGCAATTCAGTTTTTCAACAGGGTCAGCAAAATGATTGCAATTTAGTCGAATGAGCCTCGTTCCAGATCATATCTACAACAAAGACTGAGCATGACAATCCAGAGAGGAAATGCAGCCGCAGTGATGGGGACCTTTTCGTGATTGTGAGAAAATGAATGAAATTTTTTTTCTGTGATATGAATTTAAAGTAATCATGGGCGCGCGGTAGCGATGCGCCCGTCACGCAAGTCCCCTATACGAGCAAAAACCAAAGTAAATGAAAATATGTAGGTTAGTTAGTTCGTTAGTTAGTTAGGCCATTTGTATGAAAAACAGTGAAAACCCACTTTTTTGGCTGCGGCTCGAAAACGGTCCGATAACTTTTCTTGAAAATTTGCAGTAACCGTCGGCTGGGCATTCTACGCCATATGAGATTTTAAAAAAGGGGGTACCGGCCTCGTTTGGGCGCCAGCGCTCATTAAAGCTCCCATATAAAAGCATATTTTGTATGTGTTTGTTGTGTGTGTATTCAAGGTATGGGTCAAACATGAGCAAAATTTTTAGAATGTGACCTGAGACGGCGATGATGGTGAAATAGTGGCGGTGGGTGGTCAGTGGTGGCCGCCCCCGCCAGCTATGGCAGCCGCTCGAAGTGCCGTGGCGCCAAAAAAATTTTAGAATGAGGGTTGTAGATGAAGTGACTGTGATTTATTTCGTAGATGTAAGTGGTGGCCACCACCGCAAGCATGACAACCGCGCGAGTTGCCGTGGTGCCAAAAAAAAATTTATGAATGAGGGTTGTAGAGGAAGTGACTGTGATCATTTTCGTATATGTAAGTGGTGACCGCCACCGCCAGCTATGGCAGTCGCGCGAGGTGCCGTGGCGCCAAAAAAAAATTTTATGAATGAGGGTTGTAGAGCAAGTGACTGTGATCATTTTCGTAGATATAAGTGATGGCCGCCACCGCCAGCTATGGCAGCCGCGCGAAGTGCCGTGACGCCAAAAAATTTTTTGAATGAGGGTTGTAGATGAAGTAACTGTGGTCATTTTCGTAGATGTAAGTGGTGGCCGCCACCGTCAGCTATTGCAGTCGCGCGAGGTGCCGTGGCACCAAAAAAATTTTATGAATGAGGGTTGTAGAGCAAGTGACTGTGATCATTTTCGTAGATGTAAGTGGTCGCCGCCAGCTATGGCAGCCGCGCGAAGTACCGTGGCGCCAAAAAATTTTTTGAATGAGGGTTGTAGAGGAAGTGACTGTGATGTGGTGACCGCCACCGCCAGGTATGGCAGTCGCGCAAGGTGCCTTGGCGCCAAAAAAATTTTATGAATGAGGGTTGTAGAGGAAGTGACTACTCCCAAAACTACTGATATCACAACAAAAACCCTTTAAAAAGGGGAATGTGACCCAAGTCTCTTTGTTGAGTATGAAATCTGAAAGCATAGAAAAACTATTACGTGGGTGCGTCCAGCATTTGTGACGCTTTTTCCAATCAAATGTAAAAGTTTTTCAAAAGATTTTTTGCGTATAGAATCTTTAACCGTCACCCCAATTGATATCAGTCGTTTTGGAAAAAGAAGCAAAGAGAC
The DNA here is from genome assembly GCA_029228625.1 of Pseudolycoriella hygida. Classification (NCBI taxonomy): domain Eukaryota; kingdom Metazoa; phylum Arthropoda; class Insecta; order Diptera; family Sciaridae; genus Pseudolycoriella; species Pseudolycoriella hygida. Next base: position 192,485,618 of record CM055403.1, on the reverse strand, counting down.
TTGCGTCACATTCCCCTTTTTAAAGGGTTTTTGCTGTGATTGTATAAATGTCCTATTGTAAAAATTGTTCTAATGACATTAAATTAATAATTTTCGTGATTTTCTAATGTCAATGTCTTTCATTCAAAACCTTGAATAGCGATTTCCGCTCTAAAGCCCCACGTATTTTTTCTACATAAATCGGGTAAATCTTATCCGATTTTCAAAATCTTTTGTTCAATGAAAGATAATCAGAAAATTGATTACGGGATTGAATTTGGGCAAAATCAGTTGAAAACTTTCGAATTTACGGTCGACAAAGTGGTGAAAAACTGCGAAATTAGAACGGAAATCGCTCTTCAAGGTTTTGAATGAAAGATATGGACATCAAAAATCACGAAAATTAAATTAGCGAAAATCCTTAGGATCCTTAGTGTGGGCCCAACTTACGCTACGCGACCCTAGACGATATTTTGATGCTTTTCGTGAATAGCAGTGTTGTAGACAAAAAGGAGGCGAACTGTCTTGTCTACTCAAGTATAGGTCTGAGGCCTCTCCTTATGGCCAAAGGTCGGTTCCACCTCGATTTTTTTTTTTGCTATGTTGTAGAGTAAATTGAGGGGAACTTTTCTGTCCATGAAAGTATGTGTCAGAAGGCTCTTCTAACTGATATAGGACGGTTCTAAGATCGTTCCTAGTAGAAAAAAAAAGAATTTCTTTAAATCTTCTTTGATTTTTTTTTTAATTTTGTGTTTTTTTTATATCTGGAGAAGTTTTTACACGGCTTCTTCGGAAGGGTTCTTGAATATTGCCCTTTCGGCAATTTTCAACCCGACTTAATGTGAACGTAATTTCATACACTTAAGAGTTATGCAATATTTATTTAGATACGATCGAGCCTGTTTGCAACAGCTATAATGTTTGCCACATCTATTCTGATGCGTACGGATTCCTTGCATATGTTTTACAATTACTTTTATTTATTTTAATAGGTTTATAGAATATCAGTATAGTTCTCAGAATTCCATTGTCCAAACAATGGAATTTAATTACCTGCAAATAAACCTACAAAACTAAATGATAAAGATTGTATCATGTTTACGCCGCGCCGACAGAAAAATACAGACTGCACATCGGCGCGAGGGTAAATATTCTATAAATTTAAAATTCCCTCCTGTCCGCTGTCAGAACACATATGTAGAACATTGAAGTGAGTAGCTTGTAAAAGGTTCTGAATTCTCGCAGCCGCGAATACCGGCGCACGGCTCTATTCACATCTTACAATTTCCTCATATTGGAAGAACTTGTTATTCACCTTATATAAAAGTGTAATTCGTGTTCTAAACTTGTATAAGTGTCGGGTGACACTGGGTGACATTCGCTGGATAATTCAATTGCTTTTCTCACAATAATTTAAAATAAAAAAATCGACTTTTTATTCCGCGCTTTCAGTTCCTTAATTTTTTGATAATTGCTTGCATCTACACTTCGACACTCGCATTTTTCATTGATAGTAAATGGGTAGATGGACTAAAACTCAATTATTTTACCTTTTTGTTATATTAAGCGAGTGTTTATCTATTTATTTCTTGTGAAATAATTTCAAAAAACTCAATTACTTACAGAATCGAGAAATTGTAATGTCGTTTAATACAAAAGTTTAATTATAGCCTTGAACTTTGTCAGTGACAATTTTCCATTAATAAAATCGCCAAAATGTATTTCCATGATTTGTTTTGCTTTTTTTTTGCAATATCAACCGTCATTTTCCATCTCTTTAACGCGCACATTTCCTTTTTAGAATTTAATGAGATCAAAAAAAAAATTATGCCCTTCCAAACTCATCGGTAGGAATAATAAAAATTGAACGACATTACAGAATCGACATTTTTTGTCAAATTCAACGATAATTGAACCAAGTCAATAAATGTTCTAATATAAGTCGTTTTCCAGTTGAGACATTTTTAGCAGAACTGATAACGAAAGAAAATGAATTTTGATTATAAAATAAAGTGGAAACTAGGAATCTAGCGATTGCAGTTAAAACAAATCATGTTGCATATCTATATTGTAAGAAAAAGTAAATATTAATTTCAATGATAAGATTATCATTCAAATAACTCACCGTTTCGTCCACAGCCGAGCAATTCTATCGTGTTCTTCTCTATTTTGCAAATATTGTGTTGCGATACTACCAACCAAAGGATCAGCTGAAGTATAAACATATTTTATTATTATTAACGATACGCCATCTTTTAATATAAAAGTTAGACGACATTAAAGCCAAGAAATTGTTTACAGACAGTACAGCGCCGTATCTAGGGGGGGGGCGAGGGGGGCCCCCTGAGATTGTCTCCGCCCCTCCATGAGGGTTGTTCCTTCCCTATATTAATGTTCGGAAGAAAATCTGCCCGTAATGAGAGGACGCTTTTTTACTTTTTTCTTGAGTACTGTTGAACGGTGTTCTGCATCATCTTTGTCATTCTACTTTTACAGTTCTGGAGATCCAGGTCATCCTGCCCAATTATGGAAGTGGCCATATACATGGATTGGGCCATATTTCCCCAAAACTCTGAAACACGTGTTCGCTTACTTTAAATTCTCTACAACTTCGCCTTTGGAACCAACTTTCTAACTCTCATTGTTCTGGAGATCTGGGTCATCCTGCCTAATTATGGAAGTGGCCATATAACAGGATTGGACCATATTTCCCCAAAACCCTGAGACACGTTTTCGCTAAAATTTGATTCTCTACAACTTTGCCTTTGAAAGTAAATCTCTGTATTGCGTATTTAAGCAAATACTGGAAAAAAAAAATTATCTCCTATCATTTTGGGCAGAGAAATTTATTTTCGCCCATTCCATGGCTCCCAGTGCCCAGACCCCTGACCCGATTCCAACAAAAAAAAAAATCCCCAGTTTTTTGGCATCAAATGCTTTGATTTGACACCAAATTGAGCAATTTCTGTGATTTACTTGCTGAGATATTTGCGAAAAAGTTTCACCGACCCTCGAAAAACCATGTTTTTGGCCACTTTTTCGACCATTTCTCCGGAACCACTTCATCGATTTTGCTCATCTTCGAACTTGAATCATGGGAGGCATGTACCTTTCAGGGAAAAAAGTTTAGTCTGATCGGTTTAGCCGTTTGGAAAAAAAAAGTGGAGACGGACAGACGGACATTTTTTTTATTGCTGATTCGTCATCTCTAGACGATAATAGATGCATCCCCCCACTCCCACCTCGATCTACCCCATGTTACAATAAAATTGTTTGTAGTAAACGTATAGGATCTCTTGTACTTCGTACGGGTCCAATAATAATAAATAGTTAAATGCGTGTCTGTGCTCCAACTTTATGACACGAAATACGACAGAAAACCCATCGAATCATATCAAAGTCACAGTCATCAATTTTTTTCTTAGTATTGCTAATGTATTCTCGAATACAGCGATCAGGTCAGCCCTGCCTAATGTAGTCATAGATGGGACAACTGTCACCTTCACGGAAACAGTGAAAAATCTGGGAGTCACTATGGATGTGAATATGTCATTCAATGCCCAATGCCCATGTGAGGGATCTGAGCTCAAAACTATTTTCCATATTACGTGGCCTCTGGACAAGCTATAGCATATTATCTTGGCGAGTGAGATTGATGTTGGTCAAATCACTGATTCTCCCGCAATTTATGTATTGTGTTTCTGGAGACTGAGGGAATAGTCAATAATTTCTCATTTATGTATTTTATGTCTGGTCTAGCAACTTTTCCAATCATTAACTAAGATAACAACAATATTAAAATATTATTTCTCAACTTCAAAGATTCGACCTCGAACAAACTAAAAAATTGAGTGATTGTTTCACTTCTTTGTTGTTGCTATAACGTAAAATAAATTTAATAAACTAATATTCCTTTTACCTGAAGATCAAGTGTTAGCCGGAATGATTAAATGATTTAGTTATTTTTGAGAACTTTAAATTATCGCGGCAACCATTGGTTAAATGCATTAAACTCATTCACCAGATTTCATAGCCGCACATCAAAATTACATTCATTCACGACAAACATGAAAACGGGGACGACGGGGACATATTTTCAGAAAAAAATGTCACAGTTGTGTTACAAGTCCGTAACGAAAGTAGCAATAACTAATAACTTTGGAATTACAAAGAGTTATGTTATCAAACTTCTGGACTTTGAAGATAATCATTTGATGCATTGTTTAGACTATTTGTTGCAAACGAAATATTTTATCTTCATTATGAAAATACCTTCTGTAAATAGCGATTCCCGTGGAAAAGCCGCGGGATTTAACATATTCAGACAGTTCGTTTTTAATGAAAATACAAAAAAAATTTTGCAGTAAATAGTCTAAACGATGCATCAAATCATTATCTTCAAGGTCCAAACGTTTGATAACATAACTCTCTGTAATTCCAAAGTTATTAGCAATTGAAGTTTTCATTTCTAACTTAGGAATCTACAATTGTATAAAAGTTGATTCTGCAACATGTCTCCGTTGTTCTTATGCATGTCGTAGTAAATATATTGTGTGTATGAAAGTATGACACTTATTTGATGAGATTGATGTTAAATCAAAAGGTAATAACGATAATTTGAAGATTTTTACTATATTTTTATTCATTTCGACTAGCAGTAGTGCATATTTATGTTTGTGTTGTGATTGCTTCCTGCAATTAAATAGGAGTTTCGTTTCCTTTGTCTTTGTGAAAATAAAAATTTGTTTATTAACGCATCGTTCGTTCGAGGTACAAAGTATTAAAGTGGAAAAATGATTCAAGTCTCTTACATTCGACGGTAAAGATTGAGAAAGGTCTTCAACGGAGAATTTAATAGATGAATGAGGTGAAGTAAGTTTTCCCGCGGTCTCCTGTATACTCCACAAACTTGAATGCAAAATCGGTGCGTTTGTTAGAGAGAGTGTTCGCTTCATGTGTGCGATTTGTGTTTGTTCTCAAAAGACGCGAAAACATTGATAGGCATGTTAATCGGATAGTGGGATGCCCCCGCTTATGGAATTTTTCAATTATCGTCGAACTGTATCTATGTTCAAGTTGCTCATCAACAAGGAACCCGAATATCTATTTAATAAACTGCAGAGGTCGTCTCGATCAGGTGTGCTAATTTTACCACGGCATTCTTCCAGTCAGTACAACAAGTCCTTTTTCGTTAGTGCTGCAGCTAGCTATAATATGTTGCCTAATTACATCAAGATGTGTCTGTGTCACACACTGAATGGTTTCAAAAAGCGTTGCTTTGATCGTTTGGTCACGTAATATGGAAGTGCGAGACCTACCAATGCGCATTGCTTTCTCGTCGTGATGCACAATCATTGTAGCTTGCATTTTGTCGTCATTTTAGAATTTATAATGTTGTCATAAGTCGTCATGTTTTTGTTTCTTATATTCTACGTACAGTCCAAATTTGCTTTGATTAAATATTTGTCGTAATTTAAGGCTTACAGTCAGTTGAGGTGGTTAACTGTCGCTGCTTTTGTTCTTTCTTAGCTTATTTTTTTCCCATATTAAACATACAATCAGGATTACATTTCCTCCAAACATTTGTATAAGGAGACATCCTTGTTGTTTGTGTAATAAAGTTGAATTGAATTGAATGTTTGCACTGACGCTACCTTTTTTATTTTTCGACTTGGAAATACGATGATTGTTGCGCACATCACAAGCTGACTACGAATTACGAGTGTGGGATAAATACAAGATATATATACGCACAGGTAGTGCAAATTCTCAGCAAATCAAAGTTTTTACGGAGCCCGAGTTTGAGGTGAATTCGTCTTCGTAATATTTGTTACGTGTAACACATTCATGCGAGTAATTTTGTTGTGCCTGTTTCATTCGTATACGATTTTAATATGCAGGCAGCTTGACAAAAATTTTGACATGCAAACAACATTACTTGTACAAATTCACCTCAAACTTGGGCTCCGCGAGTTTATCTGAATTGCATTACTTTCTCTGTTTATATATCTTGACATAAATGTAGTACAAATGTTTGTGGAATCTAATAAATGGTTGATTTATATCCCTTCTTACGTTCGGCCGGCTGTAGCTTGGATCTCAGATTCGGGAAATTGAATCTCAGATTCAGGAGCGTAGATCTCCTCGCAGTTCGTTGCTTTAATTTCAGGTCCAAGTCCTAGATAATATCACACCACACTTTGTGACTTATTTTTGTTGATAATTTGATTCAATCGTCTGGACATCAGACTCGGATACCTTAATTTCGAGATTCTGACTTTATTTCATTGAAATACAAATGTTCCTTGGCTCTCAGATAGATTAGTTTGGTTGAAATTTTTATTATTTTTTTTAAACATCTGAGACCCGTACGCATCTGAATAGATGTGGCAAACAGAATATATGTTGTAAAAAGACTCGAACGTATCTAAGTAAATATTGCCTTAACTCTTAAGCGTATGAAATTACATCCACAAATTGGATAATGGACATCGATAATCGATATGACTTGTGAGATTAAAGTATTTCGTCAACATCCTACATCTTATCTATTAACTAACTTCTTGACGTATAGTATCATCAATTATGTATATTGACAAAAAGTGTACTACGACATGAAAGATCTTTTTTTACCCAAAATACTTCAAAAATGTCAATATAAGAGCCTCGAATCAACTTGCGCGTTCAACGTTCTTCCTAATTTGTGGTTTTTACAGCCAAAAAAAGTTCCGTACGACGCGACATGAGGAAATGCATTTTTACATAAAAAACAATTCTTATATCAACATAAGGATGGAAAGAGGCGATTTTGCATAATTTCATTTTTTACGAATTTTCTGAAAATTTTCTTTTCGTTCTTTCACTTAAAATGTTACTGCATGTTAGACAAATACTTTTACATAGTAGACGATCCACATCTTTTTTAGTCAAAATGCTGCATTTTTCCAATTTGCCTACCATAATTGAAATGGAAAATAATTTATCCACCGTTTCTTTCGCTTCAAATGTAGTAGTAGTGCAGTTCATTGAATGGCTATGGATGCACAATTTTTTTTCATCTATTGTTTTGTGAAAATGAAAATTTAGAAAGGGACCACTTTTTCGAGTAGCCTGTGCACTGGGAGCTTTCAAACGATGCCTCATTTGCGACAATCGGTCGTGAAGCGTTGCAGTAGCGTAGCGTCAAAGTGGTCATTTTTTTCTACGATGCCTGAGAGGAAACTAGATGCCATCGAAGAAGTATTCCGCGGATTTTTTTCAACTTACCATCAACCGAAAGGTCTTTTCGAATTCTATGGAAAAGTAAAAAAAATCCAACAGCTTTTTCGACTTATGAGGTGATAAAGTTGGGTAGTAGATTTTGACACTTGGGACCTTGCGTTACGCTAGCGTTACAGGGGGGAGGGGGGAGGTCTAAAAAAAGCCAATTTTAGCGTTACGTAATTTATGAACGGTCCCTAACGTATATTGGTATGGGCTGCCACCCTGAAGGGTGAGGGGAGGGAAGCGGGGTGCATAGTGCGGCACCCATTTGTATCAAAAACATACACACTTTTTTCTATCATATATTTTTGTGTTATAAAACGTAGTAGATATACGTACATATACGTACACATATATACACATATATACACATAAAGTACAATGAACATTACACACATCTATAATAAGTATAGCTGTTGGTACTTCGCCCTCCCTATTCTGACCTCCCAGGCATAAAAGTACTGATTAGCACACGTTTTTCGCATCATATAATCAACTTACTTGATATCAGATATGCTAATATTTAGGTAAAACTGATACACAGTCCCCTACGTGACGAAAGAGCCTGACAAAGGGCGAAAAGTACTAGTATTTGTAATACTTATTTTATGTATTTTATGTTTATTTATTTTAACTGCTTACTATTTACTTTTAAGTACTTTTCCTTATTTATGTTTGTCCGTATTCAGCTATGAAAGCATGATGACGCCACTTGAGAAAATGGAGTAGTTCTGCTATGAAACACAAAGATGTAACCATAACCACTTGAGGGCTAGTTCAGTGGTAACGTTCTGGATTTCCACCTAGAATATTCGGGTTTAATCCTGGTGGGGACAAATTCTGTATAGGATTTTACTTCAATGTATAGCATGAAAGTGACGTTCCTACGCACAGCCAGGCTTCATAGCATGGGTAGTTGTGAATTTGGTGCCGCGACGAATCGTACATAGAAAAATGACAAATATGACGCACAACGGCTATCTCCGTGTTCATAAATCTAGTACCGTTGAAACATTTTTGATATAAATTCTGAAATCTCGCTGAAATTACTCCATAGCAATGACAGATTACTGGAAAAGTTTCCCAAAAATTGACATTTTGAAAATTGAAGAATCCCGCTCCAATTTTGACGAATTTCTCTATGTATTGAACGCCAAAAATGATATATGAACGCTGTTATGCAATAACTGAGTATAACAGTTTTCTATCTCTTTCTAACGTCTCGTTATATTGTGAGCGAAAGAAAGAGACAAAAAAACACCGTTCATATATGAAATGACCATAAAATTGTACTAAATCACCTTCTTTACCTATTTCTAAAGTCGTTTTCACCTTGATTATGTAGATAATGATTTATCTTCATTTATTTATTTATTTGTTATTAACCAACGGTTTACATTCTCTACTGGCTAGGTTCAAAAAGAAGAAAATGAAATACGAAATAGGAAATACAAATATAAAAATTAAACTACAATGAGAAAAATATCACAATGAAACAAGATACAAAATTAATATCAAAGTCTAAAGAAGTCTCTTCACTTCACTACGTCCTCATGAGCACTCGAAAAATCCGTAGCCCTACATAGGCTTCTAAACAAGTCGCGAGACATATTTTCGCGGTAAAGATTATGCTTAAAAGCAACGTTAAAGTTCAAACACATGTAATTCACCGGTTCGAAGAGACCATAATTCGTTCTATTTTTTACACTCTGAAAAAAGTTTGGTGTTCTGGTGTTAGTTCTGCACGCATTAAACTTCAAAAATGAAAATAACTCTTCAGAATCGACGTGACCATTTAACAAGTCGAACATAAAAAAAAACACTCGCGTTCAGTCTTCTCTTTCTTTTAATGGTT
>CM055403.1:192452241-192476021 GCA_029228625.1 Pseudolycoriella hygida | reverse complement strand
TTAATCTGTTTGGCCGGAACACTGATCACTGACGCCGATATTTTAATTTTATTTTGTGGCCGGAACGTATCACAGTCGCCGTTAATTTTAATTTGTTAGGCCGGAACACTAATCACTGACGCCGATATTTTACTTTTGTTTTATGGCCGAAACGTATCACTGTCGCCGTAATATTCACTTTTTCATTGTTGTGGACTGTATTTAAATTGATTTGATTTAATTTATCTTCGCTTCACCTGTATTTTTTAATGGCGAACGAAGGACCATGAATAAAATCCACAGTTTGTAATGCTGTGAATAATACTTTATTTGCTACGTAAGTGTGATAACAAAGAGAGCGACATTTAATCTGATCCCGCTTATATAACCTATGAATGCATTTATATAATTTGATAACAGATAGCGTTTGGGCAAATACTTAACGATACAAATATTTGAATACTAGACGGAACGGTTGAAACTTGGGCAGTATTACTTGATCGGACGCTGAGGCAAAACACAATCGATGGCTTAAATTAATATCACATGATGTATTCGACTGATATTATTGGACGTTGCGTTGACTGAACATGATCAAGAATCATTTGATGAATTTCTCCTGATTTCTCCTTATTGAGAACAGTTAAAAGTTATACAAATAAGAGTGTATCGAATTGTACGATGTTCAATATTTCGACCTCCTCTAAGATTGTCTCACCCGACCCGTAAACATAGAAGGAACACATATTTAATTTTGTAATAATATTTAAAGTGTTTTTATAAAGTGTTGTTATTATGAAAACTAAAAATCAACTATACTTCAATGGGGCGAACCCGCATACTAAAAGCCCTACTTGTTTCTGCACCTAATACATAAAAGATGGCACTGGGTTTGTGTGCAATTTACCGCTCACACAGTAAAAACGTCGGTAACGAAAGGATCTCTAAGAAGTAGCTTACAAAAAACTCGCGGAACTAAAATAAAATGATCTAGCCTCTGACCCGGACGCGTTGTAACGGCGAATTATTATTATAAATAACTATTTGAGGTTCGGTGACAAGACTCAGTCTATAGAGTGCAATTGAGGTAAGCAATTAGTTCAGTTAGTACGTATTGAGCAATGAAAGCATGGATGGCGCCACTAAACAAAAGGGGCTAGCTCTATGTTGAGGCGTAAATTCAGCCAATGAAAATAACGTAGATGTTACTACTTGAGGTTCGGGGACAAGACATGATCAATCGGAACGAATCCCTCTGCGGTTGAGTTGCTATCGCGTTAGAACTCAATCTGATAGTAAGCAAGCAGATCGTGGTTTGCATCACTTTTCATCAAACAATAGTATGTAGCCGCCTGTCGGTGGCGCCATCCATTTTTTTCATAGCTGAATATGATTCAAAACACAACTGAATCCACAAACAATCTGCCGCGGCATGCCGTAATTTGCATAAAAAACTATTTCCAGAATTCTTTTGTTATTTCCACTCGAAACAGTCAGAAATAGTTTCTTACGCAAATTACGGCAGCAATTTTGAGCTGGTTAAATATTCTGGCTGTTCAAGAAATGAGAACGACCTGAGCAACACATGTTCTAAAGAAATTATGATTTTTTGGTCAAATTCGCAGAATATTGAATTGTGAAAATAAAATCAACACGTGGATGAAAAAGCAGATATTCATTATTCACGCCGGAAAATCGAAACCACAGGAAATTTGGACTGAGTTTCCGGTTATTTCGATTTCCATGCATTCAACTTGCGTATATGATAGGAGCCGGAAAATTAGTATCGAAGGAGCGGGAATTCTAAAGTAAACAGCCTCCGCAGAAAAAAGTCCCTCACTTACCCTTACACGATGATATAGAACAAACGGGCTTGTAACGTAAAGGTTTGTCGGCTGAGTAAAATTCGTTGTTGTAGAATGAATAACGTAACGTATAAGGAATTTTATTTGGTGAATTATTTTCGTTTGCTAGCTTCGATCGCACTACCCTATCCCGTCAATGTCGACGATGTTGAGCGTCATCATTACACAAACTACGTTGAGGTTGTTGAACCGAATATCATGAAATTAAAATGAATAATTCCTACCTGGATTACAGTCTGTGAGAAGGGAGCATATTGATAGTAATACTTTTGAAATAGTCAACGCTGGTGACCAGTTATCCTTTAAAATATCCAAACATATAACGCCTTGGCTGTTTATATTGCAGTGATATATCCTTGTCCTAAATGACACCTGCAATGCGAAAATCCAATTGAATTCAAGCGACCATACAAGCATTGACAGCAATTCAAATACCTTCGGAGGTTTAAATGGATACTCTGGAGAAAAATGAATATCTAAGAAGAAAACCCCACCCTCATACACAGACCCTGGCGGCCCCAAAATTGTGGACACCCATTCGTACAGATTTTCTCCTTTTGGTCCAGCTGAACAATTTGGCGGTGGATCTAAGGTGATTTCAGCCAGTTCCTTTTGAATACGTTTAGCCGATGTGCCGAGTGCTTTCGATATTTTTGGATTTGTTTTTGACTCTGGTTTCGAATCACCGGACGCTGCCGTTGTACCATTGCCAGTAGCACGACCCCGACCTCCAGCTCCACCACCGCCCCCACTACTGGATCCGGCAGTCGACATTTTTCGATGTTTGTGCAAAACGTAGTGAACGTCGATCGCTGAAAATTGTAGGTTGTTAAGTGCATCGATTTGTGACTTACGAATGTCGCAGCCACATTAACACATGCATCACTCCGAACATCCAAAAACAAACTCTTCACGAACGCACCTTAGTCTTTTCATGTCTTTGATAAAAACAGTTCTACATAATTTTGAAATATTTGTCTTTGGTGTTCGAGCCGATGTAGCACCATACGAAAAGATCGTCGTAATTTTAATTGAATGAAATTCTTGTTCGAAAATAAAAAGTCTTTGCTCTTGGACGTTGACGTTCGTCTGAATTTATGTTCAGTAATTATTTTTCGTAGGATCATCGTTCGAAAAATGTAATTGCACACAATTTATAGACACAACGTCAGAAAGAAAAAGATGAAGGAAAAAAAATCAAAAACAACATTTCGCCCTTCTTTGTTCTCGCCGTTCTGAAAGGTCATAAGAAAAATGGAAAGGAGCACTGGACAATAATGTCTTCTATGCCACACTGATCATTAGATCATCTAAATTATTGCTGGACAGTTGTGGATAGTGTCCGTTTTGTAGATAAATGCTAAAATGAACATAATTCCACGAAAAAAAAACTAAGACGGCCATTTTGAGACTTTATTGTTCGAAAAAAATTTCAGAATTTTCACGGCACAAAACAATTGCGTTAAGAACAGAAGTTGCACTAATGAGGTAGTTATTTGCAATATTTATCATCTTATTTACCATATAAGCGCAGCGACAGTCGTTCAACTAAATGTGCATCTAACACATTTGGTCGAAAAGAAAACGTATCGAATGGTCAATTAAAAGCATCAAGCACTTTCAATCATTACATTTTTCAAACTGTTTAAATAAGCCTTCATCACGGCCATTTGAATCGAAGGCTGGTGTATTTCGTAAATAATTTGCTGAACAATGTTCTCATACCTGTTTAAGTTTCCTTCGTTTTGTATTTCACTAAGAATGTTAATTAGACAAATATAATAAATCCGCCGAATTAATCAAGAAAAAAATTTTTAAACCGACAGTAGCAGTGCTGGCAGTTTAACGTTTTCTAGGTAAGGTTGATTCCGAATGTTCGGATTTAATCCGAAGAACATCGATAATAATTGTTGGTTCAGACGGTAGCGGCGCTCATGTGTTTCCAGACGATTATCACAAACAGCATGCCGGGATATATTCAGTAGTGGTTTAGTTATTTCGTGTCGTCGATTCACCGGTGAGGTCGTTGTTTTTTTTGATTGTGTGATTAGTTTTAAATGCTAATGTGTGTTTTTGTATTACTCCCAACAAGCTATAAAAACGAAAGTAGTAAGTTGCTGACACATAAGTGCATACAATTTGATGTGTTGGACGAATTCGAGTTTCAATCAGCTTCGGTTGCTTAAGTTTAACGAACACTTAGGTTCAAAACTAGAGACAAGCGCTCTTTGTTTCCTTTCTTTTTGGTTTATTCAAAATTCTTGATCGTTCTTTGCAGTTTATAATAATATTTTTTGCTAAGATTTTTATGAATTCATGTTGTTGTTTATGTTGCTATGTATAGTTTACATAGTGACATAAACACTTTTGCTTAAGCAACAACAGGTGGTGGAAAAGTGAAATGTCATAATTTTTATGCATTAATCGATTCTTATAAATCACCGGGTGTCACCTACTGTTAAAATTTCACATTGTTTTGTACCGATTTTTTGGTATTTCTGAATTTCGTCTACATTTTGTAATCGTTTTTTATGGCGCAAACAGATTTAGTCCGATAGGATTAATGACAACTTTCATTACATCGTTCAGCAATCTGCTTTCGTTTTAAAAATTTTGACATGAAAGTATAAGAATAATTGCTTTAGCTCTTTCATGACCGGAAACAATTTGTCCTAAAATTTACTAATAACATTGATAATGCTCGTTAATGATTTTTTTAGCTTCGCTAACACTAGCGCTAATTTTAGCGACGCTAACACTAGCGCTAATTTTAGCGACGCTAACACTGGCGCTAATTTTAGCGACGCTAACGTCTTTCGCTAATCGGAATAGCGGTCGCTAATAAAATAAAGCGGTTTTAATTACATTCACACTGACAAAATTCGCATATAGTGTTTTAAGCGTTGCTGTTGTTCGTTGTTAAATATTTGTTAAATGTAAAAAATGTGTAGACTTTCCAGGTTACAATTACACGTTGAGATTACATTACTGACGGTTACGTTACGAAAACGACATACGGTGTAGTTTCTTAAAGTTACGTATTGTGATGTCATGAAAAAAATAACATTTTCAGCCGAATAAAACAGTGGTGATGGAGGTAAAAGATGTGTATAGCCTTTAAATACAAACCGTGGGGCAGTAGACTGAAGCTTGCAGGCACTATTATTTTGGAATTTGTTTCCGAAGATCTTTTAAATTTTTGATAATAATCTCTAAACACATTAGCCACCCTTACTCTATTTATTTTTTTATTGTTTTTTTTCCCTAATGTTGCCAAGATGCAAACCGCATTACCTCTTTGAATTGCAACTTAAATCTTCTGTAATAGTAGTATTCTTCAGAACGTGATTCCCCAGAAGCTGTCCTTATCAATTTGCCTATAAGTATCTTCGTTTCTGGACCCACGCAACCTAGGATTTCAAAAGCAACGGGAGTTAATAAATAGTTTTCTTTTAAAGATAAATTATGATTATGCTTAAATCTTAGAAGATTCATTGACAAAAAGAGGCTAACGTATCTCGAACTGTCACGTCCCAGAGAAGAGACTTTACAATGGAAAGTTTCCATGTCTCTAGAAATTCCTGGTGGTTGTATTATATTTGGGAAACCTGCAGAAGAAAATGCATGAGAAATAATTTTATTGATTTCGTCATGCCTAGAAACTATCCCTGCTTTCTTCTTGCATGACAAGCCATGCAAGCCGTCCTTTTCAACTATGAAACGACAAATGCACTTGTATATCTAAAAAATAAATTAACGGACAAGGTCCTACTGCTTCATGCTGAGTTAGGCTCATTCTAAAGCATTGCACATAAATATACGATAACAATAGGTAATTGAAAATAAAAATTTTAGTCTGAATCTAAAAGGAAAATTCCGATAATAATTTGCAAAGTGAAAAAAGTTGTCATAAAAAATTAATCAATTAGAGGAAAAAAAAAACAATAATAGGAATATAAAGAAAAAAGAAAATTTACAAGTTCGGGAAACACTGAATCAACAAACTTGCTTCAATTTACAATCACTGGTTGGTATTATATACTTGCCGAGGCAAGCCACGTTTACTCTTGTTATAAACGAGTAGCTTGTCATTGTTCAGGAGGGTACGTTTTGAACGCCATTTTGACCAAAAAGAAACTGGGAGATATTTCGGATCTTCGACTTGTCGGAACTGTGATATGCTGTTGATAGATTGATCTTCATTTTCAGAACAGCGATCGAGAAAATCTAAAGCTTTGTTGGTAATGAAACGGTCTATTCGGGGTGTTCTCGCTTTTCGGTACAGAGTGGCATTATTTGCATATATAAAGCTGCCACGTTTCCGTTTGGTGTTTGTTGTTGATCTTAGGATTTTTCTTTCGGTTAGTCGAATGGTCCATTTGGGCTGACGAAGTGATTGACGGATTGGCCCAAATTGGTGATGCGTAGCATAGTATTGGTCTTATTATTGTCTTGTAAAATAAGTTTTTTACGTTGCATGAAATCCTTGACCTTCGTAATAAATGACGCAATTTGCTGGTGACAATGTTGGATTTCTTTATCACTTTATCAATTTGACATTTCGCTGAGGCATTTTGTGTAAACCATTGTCCTAAGTATCGCATCGAGTCTACCATCTTGATGGACTTGTTGATGATAGTAACTACCATTTTCTTTGCTTCCGATCTGACTTTGCGTTTTGTGTCTTCACAACGTCCGACGATGTTGATGATTTGGCTTTTGTTTTCGCAGATGTTTAATTTCCAACACTTAAAGTAGTCGGATATACGCCGCAGGTAAGAGTTGAAAGTTTTGGCTGCCAATTTGCAATCCTTGTGAGTGCGGTAGAAAAGTGAGTCGTCGGCGAATTGTGATTTCTCGATACCAGGATGAGTAGGCATGTCGTTGATATAGGCCAGGAACAAAATATCAGAGATGCAACTCCCTTGTGGCACGCCAGCAGGAATATTTTGTCGTTGGGACAGAGCACCATTCATTTTAATTGACATTGATCGCTCCGACAGATAACTTTGTACGATTTTGCACAGAATTGGTGGCAGACCGCAATTTATTAACTTGTGAATCAAACCGTTATGCCAGACGGTATCAAAAGCTGCACGAATGTCCAGGAGGACTGCAGTAGTAATCTTACCATTGTTCAAGCCATCCATGACATTGTTGTTAAATTTCGCTAATGCATGTAAAGTTGAACGACCTGTGCGAAAGCCAAATTGATCTTTCGAGAAGAAGTGTATTCCATCGAAATGTTTTCGTAGTCTTCTTTTTAGAATTATTTCGTAAATTTTAGAAATCGAATTGAGCAGCGAGATTGGTCTCCAATTGCCAATGTATGTTGAGTCTTTTCCCGGTTTTGGAATTGGTCGACCGATAGCGTGTTTCCAAGCCGCAGGGAAAATTGTCGATGCGAGCAGATGATTGAAAATTATGGTGATCTTTAGCAAATTGGAGAAAGATAATTTCTTCAGCACTGTGATCGGTGTGTTGTCCTCACCGGCCGATATTTTGTTATATCGAGAGAATAAAATTTCGCTGACTTCTTCAGCCGAAGTGAGGATACCACGGTTTTCTTTATTAGGTAGCAAGTTATCGATCTCCTCAGCTTGTTCTATGGATCTATATCAGCTCTGATTTCTTTGTTGAAATTTATTTTGCATTCTATGCTTTCCAGTTTGTGAATGGACTCTTGAACAATTTGATTTGCAACACTGTTATCGTTGACGGTAAGTTCATGATTTTTTCAGAAGTACGTTGCAAAAGAGTTTGCGATTTCATTTTAATTTGAAACTGAGGTGTGCTTCTCTTCATCCAGGAAGATGTTGTTAACGTCAGACGATTTACGTTTAAAGTTAGAAAACTGTCGAACCACTTGAAATGCGTCTCTGTTGTTCCGGATTCTTAGTAGTCTTTGATGGTAGAATTTACTGAAATCGTCGCACAGTGAATTTTTGATCATTATCCCAATTTGGCTGATTGAACTGTGAATAGTAGAGACTTCTTTGCTTCCAGCACGTTAATTATTAAGTCGTCTATTTAATAATCTACACAGCCTTCGTTTTTCTTTAAGCAGACAGATAGACCGGTTGAAGATCCTGATGTTGCGTTCTGTACCTGATGGAACATGTTCTTCTATGGCTGATTGAAAAATTTCTTGAAGAGTCTTGACGATCGACTCAATGTCTTGGCACTACAGATTGGAGGTTGTAGGAATGAGAAGTTCATCCAATTTGGTGCTAATTTCTAGATTGATTGCATTAAAATCTGCTTTGTGAAATAATTTTATGTTGCTATTTGGCTGTGGGATGTTATGCTCGAAATCGATGTATGTGTCAATTGCAATGCCTGTGTGATCGGATAGTTTGACGATATTTTGTGCTAGGCTGCTTACTACGTCAGTTAGGTCAGAGCTGACGATAAAATGATCTATAAACGAGCCATCAACCGATCGATGACACGTTGGAAATTCGGCATTAATAACTTTAAAGTCTCCGGAAGCGTGCAGTGGATAAATGTTGCTTCCGTTGTTATTGCATTTGATGTCACCGAGTTGAGTATGTCTTGCGTTCAGATCACCTCCGATTATAATGCTGGAATTGAATTGACAGAAAAACTGGTCATAGTCAGTATATTTAGCTTTGGAGTCAATTGGAACGTAGGCAGCAATTATAGTGATCGAAAGTCCATTAGCCAAACATTGAACAGTGCAGGTTTCGAAAAGGTCGGATTTTACAAATATCTGCTTCGCCTCGATATTCTTCTTAATAATAACCATCGTTCCACCTCCGGAATCTTCAAGAGGATCACAACGGAAAACTTGGTAATTTGGTATGGATACTCGGACGTGTGGTTTTAATTTGGTTTCTGTAATGAGGGCGATTGAGGGGTTGTAGTGTTCAATGTAGTGTACTAGTGTTTGTTGTTTGTGTGGTGGGCCCAAAGCGTTAATGTTGAAAGCAATTATTTTATTAGGCATGAAAGTTTCTTCATCAAATCTTGCTGCGCTGTCATCAGTTGCATATTCTGCAAAAGTAGATTTTTAAGGTTGTCTGATGAAACGCTTTTAACAACCGATGTAGCCATGCTGTTGTGCGTAGAATTCGATTTCGGCTTTGAAGAGTAACGATTTGCAACTACGCTGCTGAATGAGACATTAGTTTTCACTGCGGACTGATAATTGTTTGTGGTCAGATTTTTCGATGAAGGTCTACTGATTAATTTACTGTCAATTTTGGCTGATTTGTTACGTTCTTTCGTTCGTTTATCGATAATCGGTTTGATGTGCTTAGCGAAAAATTGACAATGCTGCAAATCGTTGGCAGAGTGATTTTTGTGGCAGTTGCAGCACACTACAGGTAAACTTTGGTTAGTGTCTCGTGGACATGCTGTCGGAGGGTGGTCTTTGTCGCATTTCACGCAACGAAATTTTCGGTGACATCCAGCTGCAGAGTGGAAAAAGAGTTGGCAATTTTTACATTGCAGTACTGAAGACCGTCTTAATACTTCAACTCGAATTTTCACGTTAAAAATTCCATTGATGGCTTTAAAATGTTGAATCGTCACTGAATTTGATGTTATTAGTCTCCACAGATCCGACTGGAGCTGATGAGATCGGGTATAGCCAGTCGAGTGACGTTCAAGTGTGTTGAATTGAATCCCAGCTTGCTGCAAGGCATTAGCAATGTGTGATTTCGCTATATTATTAGGTAAACCTCTTAAAATGAAAGCATTTTGGTTTTTTTTCTTTGTTAAGAAAAGTGTGAAATTGATATTTTCGGCATTGTAACCACTGCACCATGTCGTCTTTGAGTTTATGTGTAAAAGGGTTGATGCGAATGCTTCGTTTCCCGGCATTCGACCATAGGAAAATATTATTGTCGAAATGCTTGATAAGTAATGTGTGAAGGGATCCTTTTTCATTGTTTAATATTGAGATTTCTATCGGTGTGATGTTCTTCTCCGTCGTAATAGCGTTTGTCTTGAAATTAACAAGGTTACTACCTTCGTCAAAGTGGAAGTCATTTAATTCAGCATTGAGCTTATCATTGTTGGTACCGTCGTGTGCTTATAAATTTACTTGTTATCAAGTTTCAGCTGTTTTCAAGGTTTTCCATACAAAAAATACACTGAAAACAGAGATAATGTCGATAATGTTGAAAACAGCATAACAAGTAAATTTAAAAGCACGTGTTTGTATAAAAAAAAACTGCTGTTATTGAGAGAAACATTTGTTGCATCGAATGAGATGTTGTTGTTTATATGTTGGTCATTGACGTTCGATGTGTCATTAGGGACGTCCGTAATTTTAGCTGGTGGGACAGTTGAAGGGTTTATGTTGTGACAATTTGAAATACTTTCATTCCTTGCATCGCTTTCCATAAGATGGCAAGAACGTTTCGGTTTCGGTTGTGAAGATGACGAGAATAATTCCGGAGACTGTGACCTCGACGTTCAAATATTATCATTTTCGCTGTCTTTGGCTGTAGAATTTAGCTTGTTGTTTTTAAATATCGGTGCAGAGTTTGGAGCCATATCTTTGGATCGTCGCTTTAATAAGGAGGCTAGACTTGATGATAGCTCTGTTATTTGTTTTTGCATATTTTCAATGGCACCTGTTTGTTGTTGCAATTGCAGTGATTGGTGGTCAATAGTTGACTGGAGTTTAGCGATTTGCTGATCCTTACATTTACATACACGCAAAAATTTAAAATTATCTTACACAGTCTACGCAATAACAAGCAAAAGTCAAATTTTTGCAGCGCAAAAACTGAAGGTACAGAAAAATTATTTCGTCGTTGGATTCGGCATTTGTGACGCAATTTTTTTAACACAACGTAATTTTGTTTTAAAAAAAGCGCTGTAATTTTTTCAGGAAATTTAAACTTTGAACACAAGATTCCATTCAAACAAACTTCTGCGTATTATCAGCGAAAGCGTCACCTCAAGCGATATCATTAACTTTGGAAGCGGATTTTCGGACTGCGCCACACTTTACCTTTTAAGAGGTTTTTGTTGTGGTGTACTTTATGTGTACTGAGAGAAAAAGTTCGGAAGATCTTTTAAGTGATGAAATGAAAATTTAACGA
This sequence comes from Pseudolycoriella hygida, assembly GCA_029228625.1. Classification (NCBI taxonomy): domain Eukaryota; kingdom Metazoa; phylum Arthropoda; class Insecta; order Diptera; family Sciaridae; genus Pseudolycoriella; species Pseudolycoriella hygida. The sequence continues at coordinate 192,465,097 of CM055403.1, read as the reverse complement.
ACTCTACATGAAGTGTCATTTAAATTGTTTGATCGAATACACTGTAACGGTACATTTACCAGCGTCGCGTCGTAAAAATATTCTTTTTCAAGTCAGCTACATTCTCGTCTATTTCTGGTTTGGCCCAATGGTTGTCATTATGTCTTTCAAAATTCTTGCGCAAATTTAAATGACAAATTTTTCGTTTTCCATTTTGTCAACTATAGCTGACAGAAAAGCTCTTTAACTTTAAGCTTAAAGCTTTAGGAAGTTATAGTTTTAAGAAATTTTCTTCATAGTTTTTCAACGCATAAAAAATATTAGTCACACTTTTCTCAAAACATTAATTAAACAAAAAATATTAAGACCATATACGAAATCTGCTCCGAAGCTTCTTGACTTGGCGGTGGGCGTGGCTGTCTTTAGTGTTTTTTGAGAAGTCTTTCCTTCACATTACTTACAATCATATTCAATTAATTTTGTAGGCTTTTTAAAATTATAACGCTATTTTGCATTGCAATTTCAAAAACCTATAAAATTAATTGAAGATGATTGTACGTTCACAAACAAATCTTTATGGGGCCGTATTATCCCAAAATGTGGAAAATTTCTATGATTCTTCCAAACCCAAAAGAATCCCCGAGGTAATGATTTTGAAGGCTTCAGACCTATTTACCTTATCCAAGTGTTATCGAAAGTGTTAGGGAAAAAATGGCTGATCAAATAATTATATTCGTAATCAACCGTATTTAATTTCAATCCTGCAGTACTTGCAGATCTTGATATCAACATAGCACAGTTTCAGCTTTGCTAGAAGTGAGTGACGATAGTGTCACTCATGAACGTGTGCTAAACAAATTGAGTGATAAGTTTTTCTTTATTTCCTTATCCATCAAACTGATCAGTAGTTTTCTTAGCGAATGCTTTCAATGTGTACGGATGTTGTCATATACTTCTTCTCTCATACCAACCTTCAGAGGCATACCACGGTCCGCGTTGTCACATTTACTGTTCATTCTATTAATTAGTGATATGGCAGACTCCGTGCAATTAAGAAGCCACGCCTTTACATTGTGCAAATAGTCTCTTCTATATATTGTAGGCTATTTGTACATTGTGCAAATAGTCTCTTTTATATATTGTTGACTATTTGCACATTATGCAAATAGTCTCTTCTATATATTGTTGGCTATTTGCACATTGTGTGTTGTAACGAACTCTTTTGCTGGCTCGACACGAAAGTGATCGCACAAAAATATCAAGAAATAAATGTAAAGGAAATAATTGATACGGGCTCCAATCACTTTTCTCACAATACAAATTTATCACTTCTCACAAATGAGTATTCAACTCTTACTTCTTTTGTATCGCGGGAATGTGATATCAAGCCTCTAAGAACTATTTCTTCCAGGGAAATATGACCGATTATCCCCTGATGTGATCAGAATACAACGCACTAATGCTACCAGGCCAACTTATCGATGATCGTGTTTTGGTGATAATGACGTTGATGATCTCCGGTTAATAATAAAATATCTTCGTTCTGATAAATGATGAATGAATATTTCCATAATTTCGATGTCAATAATTCAAATATTACAACAAATAATTTTTTGGTAAATTTCCAAGCAATAAGCTAAGTAGATAAGTTATGCTCATTTAGTAAAAATACAGTAAAATGTTTCGATGTTCTTCGTGAGATGAATCGAATAATCTGATGCGCAACTAAGTAAAAGTCGCTCCATCCTTCTGCCGGTATATATGCAGCACGGCTCGTATAATTGTTGGCGAGATTTCTTCTCTTTCGGAAGTTTCGCAGGGGGAGTAGCCATTGTTTCGAATTTGAAACGTTCACAGGATGCGTTGCTGAATGCGGTGTGAGTCGATTGCGCTCAAATATTTGAAATGATAATCGTTTGTGTGAGAAAAATACTTGCGCGTATAACTTTAATTTTTCAGAACAAGGATGTTTGCATATTAACTTTAATTGTCTTGGTCAATCAATATTTATTTTTAATTCCTCTTCAATGCTTGACTTGAGTGAATTACTGGCGCGACAATAATGGGAGGAGAATGATCTCATTATAAATTATAAATAGCCTGGAATGGGATAATATTAATGCGTAATTCTTGTCTTAAACCATGATGGCTTTTCCCCACTTTCATCTTAATGTAAAGACTTGCTTGTGGAAGATTCCCAAGTCAAGTCTTAAAAAAAAGCCATGATGGTTTTCCACTGAAAATATTGAAAGAATTTCGGCCGGAACAATGACCTTAGATTTTTTCCAGAAATATTTTAAGTTTACAAAACTTTCTAACAATTTTTTTTTTACTGCGCTTGTTAAGCGGTTCGGCTATAAACTGCATTACCACACCGTTTACATCAATAGTTTACACCAGAAGACAATAGAAAGAGCTTCAGGAGCTTTTAATTTCGGAGAATGGTATAAAATGTCAGATTCTTTCATTTTCATGAAAAAATATATCACAACAAAAACCCTTTTAAAAGGGAAATGTGACGCAAGTCGTTGTCCCTTCTTCCAAAACAACTGATATCAATTTGGGTGACGCTGAACGCTTCGAAACGCAAAAAAAACTTTCAAAATATTTTCACATTTGATTAAAAAAATGCGTCACAAATGCCGGACACTGGTTATAGTTTTTCTGTTCTTTCAGCTTTCACACCGCAAAAATTTGAGTTGTATGTAGGAATGTATTTTTGTACAGGAAGTCAAATTTTTGCATATAAAACTGAAGGAACAGAAAAACTATAACACCAGTGTCCGGCATTTGTGACGCATTTTTTTAATCAAATGTGAAAATATTTTGAAAGTTTTTTTGCGTTTCGAAGCGTTCAGCGTCACCCAAATTGATATCAGTTGTTTTGGAAGAAGGGACAACGACTTGCGTCACATTTCCCTTTTAAAAGGGTTTTTGTTGTGATATCAGTACTTTTGGAAGAAATTGAAACCGATCAAAAATATCAAAAAACCTGATGGAAGTTGAAAAGTGCTAGAGAAATCCAAAAAAATCCTTAAGAATCCCTTAAACCTAGGAAGATCCATTGCATGACCTCACTCATGTCGAGAATAACCGAAAAATATCAAAAAACCTGATGGAAGTTGAAAAGTGCTAGAGAAATCCACAAAAATCCTTGAGAATCCCTTAAACCTAGGAAGCTCCATTGCATGACCTCACTCATGTCGAGAATAACCGAAAAATATCAAAAAACCTGATGGAAGTTGAAAAGTGCTAGAGAAATCCACAAAAATCCTTGAGAATCCCTTAAACCTAGGAAGCTCCATTGCATGACCTCACTCATGTCGAGAATAACCGAAAAATATCAAAAAACCTGATGGAAGTTGTAAAGTGCTAGAGAAATCCACAAGAATCCCATAAACCTATTAAGCCCCATTGGATGACCTCACTCATATCGAGAATAACCGAAAAATATCAAAAACTCTAATGGAAGTTGAATACCTCACACACCCAACTGTGACACTCACACACATACACATTATTTTATATAGGATTTGTATGGGAGCTTCCAGGAGCCCTAGCGCCCAAACGAAGCCGGTGACCCCACTTTTTTAAAATCTTAGATGGCGTGGAATGCCCATCCGAAAGTCCCTGCAAAATTTCAAGAAAAGATATCGAGCCGTTTTCGAGAAAACTCCAAAAAAGTGGGTTTTCATACAAATGGCTCTGGAACTAACTAAGTAACTAACTAACGTAGGATATTTCCATTAACTTTGGTTTCTTTGAAAGTGCACATTTCGTATGGAAAATGACGATTTTCTAAAGGTCATATCTCCGAAGCCTGAATTAGATTGGAAATAGTGCACTACCATCAGTTGAAAGTCTTCTACATCTCCACACGAACCTATCCGCAGCTAACGTCTCCCAGCTACTTTCGTCAACCGATTCGGGATTGGCATAGTACATGCTGCTTCACATGTTTCAATGTGTTGTGGTTAACTTTTTAAAATTTCACATAATCGACGACACGTTGGAAAATCTCATTAGTGCCCAATAAAAGTATGGAGATGAGAAAAATGACGAGTGTAAGTATATTATTGACACAATTAAAGAAATGGACAATATTCTAGGACCATAACTTTCCAAGAACCTCATTTTTGGCTTAGAATTCAATCCGAATTCGAAGAATGGCTATGTTAATGCTTTTTTCACTTTACTTGTATCATCATATCTTGTCCCTTTGCTAATTAAAAGGAAAATAAACCTAAACAGATCAAATATCACAAAAGTGCGCACGTTTTCGGATGATACCCCCTCCCCCTCGCACGCTTTTGCACGCTTTTCGAAAACCCCCCCTCCCCCCTTAGATGCGTGCGCACTATTTGAATGGCTCCTACATATCATGAACATATTATAAAGTTGATGAAAAATTTCTTCTTTGTGTAAGAGTTTTGGTTGAATGTTACGTCTTTCCATGTGCAAATAGTCTTTTCTATATATTGTTGGCTATTTGCACTTGCTGAGATACTTGCTGAGATATTTGCGAAAAAATTTCACCGACCCTCGAAAATCCGTTCCATACCATTCATAAAACCCGTCTCCCTTTTTTGTCGATTTTTGGACTACGTTGTCAGAAATTAATAAACATAAACAGATCAGAAAAAGGATAGAGAGGAAAGACAATTCTAATTGGTCAACCCTTACACGCTTTTGCTATTAGTCGCCAATCATTCAAACTAAATTTCGCACAAAAAAATCATTATTTTTAGCTTTAAACGAAATGGACCGCTTTTCAAGACACTTAAAATTAAATAGATCAATAAACATAACCAAAGACCCGTACGTATCAGAATAGATGTGACAAACAGAATAGATGTGGCAAAGTGACTCGAACGTACCTAAATATACAAATAAGCAAACAATCCAACGTTTTCTGTTCTTTTATAACTGTAAGAATTTCAAAGATCCATAGAAATTACCCAAAGTAATGTCAAAGACCCTACCGAAGTACGTCTCAGACCATTCAAATCTAGAAAAGCTTATATCCAAGGACTAAGTCGTTTTTCCCTCAAACCCAGAAACACGTGTGATCTAAAATTTTATTGTCTACAACTTTGTCCTTGGAACAAACTTTCTACCTCTCATAGTTCTGGAGATCTGGGTCATCCAATTATTGAAGTGGCCATATACAAGGATTGGGCCATATTTCCCCAAAACCCTGAAACACGTGTTCGCTTAAAATTAATTCTCTACAACTTTGCCTTTGGTACCAGCTTTCTAGCTCTCACAGTTCTGAAGATCCGGGTCATCCTGCCCAATTATGGAAGTGGCCATATACCAGGATTATACCATATTTCCCCAAAACCCTGAGACACGTGTTCGCTGAAATTTGATTCTCTACAACTTTGCCTTTGAAAGTAAGTCTCTGTATTGCGTATTTAAGCAAATACTGAAAAAAAACTATCTCTTATCATTTTGGGCAGAGAAATTTATTTTCGCCCATTCCATGGCTCCCAGTGCTCAGACCCTTGACCCGATTCCAACAAAAAAAATTCCCCAGTTTTTTGGCATCAAATGCTTTCATTTGACACCAAATTGAGCAATGTCCGTGCTTTACTTGCTGAGATATTTGCGAAAAAGTTTCACCGACCCTCGAAAAACCATGTTTTTGGCCACTTTCTCGACCATATCTCCGAAACCACTTGATCGATTTTGCTCATCTTCGAACTTGAATCAGGAGGCATTACCTCAGGGAAAAAAAGATTAGGCTGATCGGTTGAGCCGTTTGGAAAAAAGTGGAGACGGACGGGACAGACGGACGGACATTTTTTTTTTTTTTTTTATTGCTTGATTCGTCATCTCTAGACGATAATAGATGCATCCCCCCCACTCCCACCTCGATCTACCCCATGTTACAATAAAATTGTTTGTAGTAAACGTATAGGACCTCTTGTACTTCGTACGGGTCCAAAAATAGTATGGTACGGCCTTATCTGAATTTCTGCTAAATTGATTTAAACAAATTAAAATTTCGGAATTCATTTTTTGATCGATGTAAAATGCTGTTGATTGAGAAAAATTTCCTTCTAATCAGCATACACAAAAGAAGTATTCAACAGTTACAACACATCCAGTTCACCCCAGTGGCATTTGAATCTCTAGGATCAATCGGGCCGGAAACTCTAACCTTTCTGTCTAAATTAGGAAAACTAATGAAACGCAAAACTGGTGAAGCGCGCAGTCGAGACTTCCTGCTACAACGTATATCGATAGCAATTCAGCGAGGCAATGCAGTCAGTATACGTAACACACACTGTGATAGAAACAACGAATTCAATCTTTTCCTCACTTTAATTTAAAATTTTTAACTATATTTTTAGAAAATATTTTTCGAAGCTGTCTATGTATTGTAAATTGGTTAATGTAAATTTTTGTAGCGCCCAAACGTTAAATTAATCATCATCAACCACAAACATGATTGATGTTGATTTGTGGTAGTCAAAAGTGTTTTTTTTTATCCTTGGTTTTTTTATAAATAAATGTGTAATAATGAAATTGAGAAATAAAAAATGTCGAAAAAAAAAAAAAAAGTTCACGATCGAGAAAGAAAGTGACCACGAGGGTGTCTTTTACTATAAAAATCTACATCAAATTTACAAAATTTTTTGGAGTTTTTGAATTTCGTTTATAGATTCCGTTTTTTAATTTTCAGTTTGTTATAGGATTCGGCAACATCGACAAATTTGCGTTGCATGGCCGAATCGAGTTACAAATCGATTGTTTCTTCTTCGGCAATAATAAATTATGAATGAATATTGGATGAATAAGTGACATCCCCGTGGAAAGTGACAATAGTTGCATCTTGTTTTTAGAAGTACTTTGAATTCGAACTGGGAGAAGTATTAAACCAATTGGTTCCACAAAGAAAGTTGGTTAGGAGGTACCTTAATTTTCTTTCACATATTCCACTCACGTACAAACTTAATACAGTTTCTCTATTGGCTTGAACTCTCTGAAGAAGAGTTTCATGATGAGAACTTAAGTTGCTAAAAATGACTTTCCATTGCAATTTATATCCAAACAAATTAGTCAATAAAATTATTGAGCAAACTATTCAAAAATTTCGCAGCTGCAAAGAATTCAAGGCTACTTCACTATTGCCGATAGTTGCTGTTCCTTACGACATATTTAGTCGAAAGACCGGGAACACAGTTTCTTGGTGTATTAGACACAAATTCTTCAAAGAGAAGGAGTAAAAAACAGGAAAGAAATTCTGGAGACTATCTGCATTAAAAAAGCCCAAGATTGCATGAATACTCAAAAAGAATCCGTCTACTTAGCAGCTACTTATGAAAACGTTATTTAAATTCGAAATATTGCGCTTACAAAGGTTACCTTATGTTTGGGCTATGCTTAAAATTTAGATGGTGCCATAATAATTGTTGTTGACAGTTTAAATTATGATCCAATATAGAAAAGGAGCTTATCTGAAATTTCATATTTTTGTAGTTAAATTGTTATTTCGACCTAAATGTTCCAAATGTGATATTGTTGTAAGTGCTTATACTTGTTTTTTCCACGTATAATTGTACCCTTTTCGTTAATTATTTTGTGGATTTTTAGATATCGGCTGTTGATTGACATAGACTCGAAGTTCAGAGTCCATAAAAACGTTTTTCACGTTTTTCATATAATTTAAAAAAAATCGTTCATTGTTGAGGTACCTTATTTTTCATTGTTTGTGTTTTCTTATAAGTTACAAATTTTGTTATTGTCTATTTCAGCATCTGAAGATGCCCTTAAAATAAGGGAGAAATATTCTATTGAAGTAATTTACTTGAGCTAATTTTCGAATTTCTTTTACTTGATCGCTGAAGCTTATTTCAACAAGGGAACTTGTATCTCTTCAATAAATTTTGTATGACAGAAAATTAAGAGTCATCAGAGGGAGTAACAAACCTTGATCATTTTACTAATCTTTTCTAAAAAAACTTACGAAACATTACAACTTTTTATAGACTCTGATCTTTTGGATCCACAGTCATAATGTTGGCTAACTTACTGTACAACCGGTCGAAATTTGCAAAATCTACGCCTACAGAAATTTCCTCAACGGAAACGGTAGAGTTGAATTGCCAAACAAATTGCATGAAACGATTTTTTACGTTAATTTTATTTCAGAATCCAGATGCTCAACGCGATACCAATGAAAACAACCGTCAAGATACGTCGTTTCTAATTAAAAAGAATGGTTACATAACCGAGAAACGCAAAGACATGGTGACTGTAAGCGTGGAAAAGGACATCATTAGATTTTCGTTGAAAGACGTTGACTGTGATTACAAACCTAAAAAATTCGATCGCATTACTCTATATTGTGAACCTCAAGACGAAGGCAGCATAAGCGACGAGGATGTGTCGCCATTAGTGAGGAAAATTGGAATAGCCCGAGCAAAAAAATTTACCGGAAGAGTCACGTCGGTGGAACAAAATGGCATGGGAATTATTGATGAAAGTTGCATTTTCTTTTGGGATGCGTTGGCCAGTGATTATAATGTTGTGACTGAAAATGATCTAGTCGAGGCGGATTGTGTTCAGTGTGAATTCGATGATGATAACAAATATCGTTGGCGATGTCTCAATGTGAAATTTCTGGGTGAAGATGAGAACTTAACAAAAAAGGTGAATAACTTATCAATGACCGGAATAACTGCCAATAAGCATGGAATAGAAGTGGAGGACAATGTTGTTGTAAAATTGAGTGATCTCGACGATACGATTAATTTTACCATGACGGTAAAGAACACGTCAAACGATGCTGTCGAATGTTTGGGTGGTATGCTCCTGCGTCAAGGAAATAAGTTGCATTCTCAATTACAATTAATTTCACCAACGCGAAGACAACATATTTTATTAAAGCCTGGAGCAGAACTGAAATATTCTTTCAAAGCAACTTCGAAAATGTACGGAGAAGCTAGTGAACAGTTTGTTATTAAATTCAAAAGTGTGTCAATCGTTGAAAGTTTTACGATACTTCGCTTCATCAGAGTGATTGTTCATGACAGTGAGGGAAAACATAGAACTATTGGCACGGGTGTAAATGTAATGCAAAATTACGCGTACACGCATTCAGTTTTAACGAGAAATCATCCAGCTGTCATTCCGGGGTTGCCACCAGCTGCCTCTCCAAAATTTGTGTGTGTGAGATTCGAAAATTGGCAAGTACCCCAAAAAATTGCAGACGTTTTGATAAACAGTTCTCGCGCTGTAATTTACGAAGAACTGGCCATCGGCTTTCAACACCTTCAAATTGACAATAGAAGTCTTAGTATTTCTAACTATAGTGAAGTGTTTCACGACTTGCTGTATTTGGAGGAATTTGCAATGAATCACAATATTAGAAAATACGACAAGAGGGCGCGTTTTATTCGCGAAAACGGATATTTGGCGGTAGAAATTCAGGACGTTGCGGAAACCAGACCATCTTTGGTAGTAGGTAAGCTCGAAAGGCATATGTTGAATAAAAAGTGCACAAAAGAAAAATTTTCGAATTTTCAGAAGTGTTGAGCACAAAATTTGCGCATTTTGAGAAATTTCGTGCACAAAATGTGCAAAAAAGTTGCACTCAATTCAATCCGAACGCACTAGTTAGCATACTATAATTCTTCCAATCCAAGAACTGGTTTTGTGCACAAACATCGAGATTTTGGGAACTAAATACGCACTTAATTGTACTTTTTGTACACTTTTACCTATTTGGTGTGTTTAAAGTGTACTTGTAGCAAATACGTGCTGTTCGGTTTGCCTAACTGCCAACAATTAATGAAACATACTTGACAGAAACAATATTCCAAAATATTACACTTAAGATCCCTACACAACCTTAGGGCACAGATTTAACCAACAATGTCAGATAATCGAAAAAAGTGCCCTTCGTGCGCTTTTCCACGCTTGGTGCTTTTCCACTAGTGGCTCAATGAACCATAGAACTCGAGCCAACCAATCGATTTTCGCCAAAATTTCCGTGATTTCCTTACACCAACGCCTCTCATTTTAGACCCTGGTGAGCATCTTAACTTAAAACAAAATACAAGTAAAAATATATGAAGAGACCCTTTCGCAAAAAAAGGTGTTACCGAAAGACAGGAAAGACTCGAACGCTCTAGTGTATGAAAGAACGTTCATATTAAATTGGATTGGAAATTGCCGAAAGGGCAATATTGACAGACCCGGGCGAAGCAACTATGAAAAAAAAAAATTAAAAAGAAAATGTTTAAAAAAACTTCAAAAGAATTTGTTTTAAAAATTAATAAATATTACACTTCTTAACATTCAAAAACGGACAGTTTTCATCGATTTAATCAAAACTCGATGATCTAGATTTCTTATCTTCCACTATTTCCACACCGGCTGTGAACTTTATGGCGCGTCTTTTTAATTCAAATTTACAAGTCAAATAACCAAAGAGCCGCTGAATACAAAACTTGAAATATTAACATTCGAAACATTTCAGCTTCACATTCGTAACGTTCAGCTTAAGTGAAAATCTATATTTGAAATCTTCGAATGTCCGCGGATGTTACGTTAAAACAATTAATGAAATTTCATTATCAGTCAAGGGACCTGACTCATCTAAGAGATGGGGCCTAGTGTGGCTGAAAACACAATAAATACAATCCACGTTGGTGTTGCTGCTTTACGCATACACGGTTGAGATTGGCATGCATTTGACAGTTCTTAATTTGTTAATTCTTGAAATTTCGAATAGTTAGTGCAGAAGGTGAAGAAACAGTGTTTTTTGACCTGTAAAAGAATTTCAAAAGTAATAAAATTTTGACCAGTTCTTTATCTGTGTTTGATTGTTCAATTGTAAATCTTTTTTTAATAGAAATTCGGTGTAACCCAGCAAAAATTCGCAAATTACGGCCTAGTAAAAAGTGCTTTTGTGTTTTGTATTTCCACTAGCATTATTTCGCTTCCTTATAGAGTTCTTTCAAGTAATTTGTTTTTATTAGAATTTCTAAGCTATTAAAAACAAAGTGTTAAAAGTATGTGAAGTTGGAGCAATAAAATGAATAATAAAATCTAATTTAATTTGTGATCTGCCGATTTGTTTTTTTCTTATTTACATATGACATAAAAGCAATGTCCATTTATGTTCCACATATTCTGTGCAAATGTGTTTGTGTAAAATAAAACAATGGACCAATACGACATATGTAAACAAATCGGAAGATTTGTGTGATGACCACAATTTAAATGAGATTTTATAAATAAGTTCTTTACTCAAACTTCACGAAACTTTAACACTTTGCTTATGATAGTTTAGCAATTTTAATAAAAACAAATTTCTTGCCAATACTATATAAGGAAGCGGTGGAAGAAGGTTGAAATACAAAATACAGAATCACTTTTTACTGGACCGAAATTTGCCAAATTTTGCTGGATTACACCGATTATTCTATTAAAAAAAGGTTCACAACTAAACAATCAAACACAGAACAAGAACTGGTCAAAATTTTATAACTTTCGAAATATTTTTACTCGTAGAAAAACACTGTTTCACCTGCTGCACTGACGATTCGAAATTTCAAGATTTAAACAAATTAAGAGCTGTCAAATGCATACAAATCCCAACTGGGAATTGCGGGAAATGTTAAAATTTGATTAGTCAATTTTATTCAGCATTAGTGCATAAAGTATGGAATGCAGCGTTAAAATTCGTTATAAAATTCAAATTTGTTTACATCTTTTGATTTGAAAATCAACTGTCGTGTTTGGTAAAATAAGGCAAGTGCTACATTTGAAACAAAAAATATTTGAACGTTTGCTATCCAAAACATTTCAATTTCAATTTTGTAATGCTGGTTAACATTTCCCGCAACTGACTATGTATGTTCAAAGTACACAGCTATTGTTTGGATGGTAAGACAAGCTAACATGACATTTCTAGCTAACTTGAATTTAATAACACTGTCCCTTATTGAATGTTAAAAACTGTAAATAATTGTTGAAAAAAAAATTATGAAAATGGAAAATGATTTGCTCGAGTTATGTACAAAAGACCAAAAACCACTTAAACGGCCCTAGCTCATTAACCTTTGGGCCGACAGTGCCCAGATTCAATCCATTAAAAGATATCATGGGCGCGCGGTAGCAATGCGCCCGTGACGCAAGTCCCCACGAGCAAAAAATTCAGAAATTTTTTTTTCGTAGACTTCGTAACCATATATACAGCTAAGTTTTGACGTACCCCCCGGAAAATATTTTTCCTGGATTCTACGGAAAATTCTAAGGCGAAATGTCTTTTCACTCATTAAAATCGGTCCAGAATGTCCAGAATTAAAACGGTACAAAATGTGCACTTTCATAGAAACCAAAGTTAATGGAAACATCCTACGTTAGTTAGTTAGTTAGTTAGTTAGTTAGTTAGTTAGTTAGTTAGTTCCAGAGCCATTTGTATAAAAACCCACTTTTTTGGAGTTTTCTCGAAAACGGCTCGATATCTTTTCTTGAAATTTTGCAGGGACCTTCGGCTGGGCATTCTACGCCATATGAGATTTTAAAAAAGGGGGGGTACCGGCCTCGTTTGTGCGCCAGGGCTCTTAGAAGGCGCCATATAAAGCCCACATGTATGTGTTTGTGTGTGTGTGTGTACGGAAGCATATATTGTATAAGACATGGTTGGGTGTTCGAGATACAGGTTTGGTGTCAAATTGAAAGATGTTGGGTTGGGGTGTGTAGTGTATAGGGGTGACCGCCAAAATGGCGGAAAATGGGCCGGGGGCTCAAAAAAAAACTTTTGATATGTTCCAGAGTAAGTTGAGGGGATCATTTTCGCCCATGAAAGTAGTAGCCGCCGCGGCTCGGTTTGGCGGCGGCGGCGGCTCAAAAAAAA
>CM055403.1:192416880-192451741 GCA_029228625.1 Pseudolycoriella hygida | reverse complement strand
TACATATAGCCCTTCTCATTTCTGATTGATTTCTTTTTTTGGGATTGTGGAGTTGTTTTTCTGGAACATAATCGAGCCTAGATTAACGTTTACAAAGATCATTTTTCGAAAAAATGGGATCTAGGTAGGCGCGGATAACTTTTGTTCTTCTATTCTAAAGCGCTGATTAAAAAGATACCAACTATATCTGTCTCATTCTTACCAACGCTTTGAAATACGTAGAAGAACCAAAGCCATCCTCACCTACCCAGATCCCATTTTTTCTAAACAAGATCTTCGTAAACGTTGATCTAGGCTCGATTATCTACCAGAAAAATCGCCCCAAAAGTCGAAAAATCAATCTGAAATGAGAAGGCCTAATGTATACACTTTATTTAGAACAACTTTATCCACCAACGGTTTGTCTACGAATCATCCTCCAAACAATTAACTCTGTCCAATAAATACAAATACAAATAAATACAAATACGATTATTGGTATCGTTCGACTGACACAATTATACACTGTATCAATTACACCGATCCCACATAGAAGGGGGAGCTTCGATCATGGTTCTTAGATGACGAATCAGTCCGTCACCGCGATAGCTTGAGTAAAACTCAACCGATTTTTAAAAACTTTTTTTCACTGAAAGGTAATTGAAAAATCTTTTATGGGATTGAATCTGAGCACTGTCGGCCCAAGGGCGGCTGAGCTATGGTCGTTTAAGTAGTTTTTGGTCTTTGGAACATAACTCGAGCAAATCTTTTCCGATTTTCATACATTTTTTTCTGTTTGAAAGGTCTGAGCATGCTTGACCTTTTTTGGAAGAAGCTTTTTTTAGTTTTGAGATTTTGGACTCAGCCGCGTCGCTAAAACTGAATCTCTCCTAGGGCCCAACGTGTTTTTTGTTAAATCGGGTAAATCTTATCAGATTTTTCCTGAAATATAAACAAAAAATCAATTTCAAGATTGAGTTTGGGCAAAATCGGTCGAAAACTTTCGAAGTTACGGTCGAAAAAATGGTAAAAAACGTAGTTTTTCGAAGGTTGGTGCAACTTTTTGACTTATATCTCTGCGAAATTAGAACAGAAATCGCTCTTGAAGCTTTAACCTAAAATATATGGACATCAGAAAATCATGAGAACTAAATTAGTGAAAATCTGTTGAGTGGTTCGGGCTGTAGAGTCCTTAACTCACGCTACGCGACCCTACACGATATTTGGTGGTTTTTTGTGAATATTTCTGTAATGATGAGGTTTTTTGTGCAGTGTTGTAGAGGAAAAAGAGGCGAACTTGTTTGTTCATGGACCAGAGGCCTGTCCTAAGGGCTCTCGGTCGGTTCTAAGATCGGGCCTAGTGCCATTTTTTTCAAATTTTTTCCTTATTAAATAATAGACGTATTTGATGGAATGCACGCAACACAAAAAAACTAGGATTTGAACCGAAAATTCTGGAAAAAATGAGTTTACAACTCACTGAGCTATATAGACCGTTCATGCCTTGCGTTATTATCACATCGACAAAGAAATAACAAAATGAACACAGCACATTGTTCTACGATAGTTCATTCGATATTTGACCTACTCTCAGTACTCAAATAGTGTACGCTGTATTTCAGGAGTTATTTTTTTTTGTTTTCAAAATGTTTAATGTTTAATTGTTTGTTTCAACGACCGAGTGCTGCTACGTTAAAGCATAGTACAAGTGAGGTCATGTAAACAGCCTGTAACACAAGGACGATTACACAATCTCGCCTTCGGCTCGATTTTGCAAACTTCGCCCTTATGTTACCGGCTGTTTACATGACCTCAATTGTAATATACTATTAAATTCCTTAAAATAGGCTCTGCTAAAGCGTACTGCTTTATTGACTCCCGCTCCTACTATACCTAGAATACCTACTTATGGGATGGTCTCTTATTTTTCATGTAAGTGGTTGAAAACCTGAGAAAGTTACCGAAAAACCACTGTTTTCGGTCCCAGTAGGTGAAAATTTACCTGAATATTCAAGGAGTCAGGTACAAAATCACTTTCGATGAATTGAACTTGTATTTTTAGTACATGTTTTGTCCTGTCGTTTCCCTCGGCTAAAATGATCACCGTTGCAACTTCTCAACATACTGGCTAATCGATTTTAACCACTCATAACTTTTAGGAGACTTCGTTCTGGCTATAGACTTGAAATCGGAAACTAATAAAATTCCTTGGAAAGGTTACATTTACGAGGTCAAACAAAATCACATTTTGTTAAAATTCAACGAAGGGTTTCATCCCAAAAACCAAAAGTACCAACTCACTTTTCACTTCTCGCGAAAGACGCTACGGAAACAACATCATGCCATCGAGCTGGGAATAAAGAAGCTCCCCTCGATTTTATTTCCTGATAATGTTATAGACATCGAAAAACAGGTTGACGTTACCTTGAATTTGGATGATGGCGACCTAGAGTGTGGTAGTTCTATTCTGGCTTGGTTCAATCCATCGCTGAATGTTGAACAGAAGCAGGCCGTCACAAATATACTGCAAGGGGTCGCACGACCAACGCCTTATATCATTTTTGGTCCACCGGGGTAAATTTATACGGTTTTGTGGAATCAAATTTTCAATTAAACAAAGATAAGTTAACAGGACGGGCAAAACGGTTACATTAATTGAAGTGATATTGCAACTGATCCGAAATGTTCCAAAAAGTCGACTTCTCGTTGCCACACCATCGAACAGTTCGGCAAATTTGTTAACAGAACGAATTATCGACAGTCATTTATTGAAGGGAGATCAATTCGTGCGGCTGGTGAGTTACATAAACGTGCAACGAGGAACGATTTCGCCAAAAGTTCTCAGTCAGTGTGGAATCGTTGACATATCACTAGGTGGAACAAGGCGAAGCGTCAATTCTGAATTGGAAACAAATATCTTCAATGCCAAGAAAATTATGTCACGACAACTGGTGATAGGAACATGCATCACATTGGGATCATTGATGCAGTGTGAACTTCCCGAAGATCACTTCACACATGTTATAGTTGATGAAAGTGGGCAGTGTACGGAAACGGAATCAATGATTCCGTTGCAATTCGTCGATAAGGATATTGGGCAGGTTATACTTGCTGGAGATCCGTTACAATTAGGACCAATTGTTCTTAGTAGCATTGCGGTGAGACTGGGCTTGTCAAAGTCGCTACTTACGCGACTGTTGGAACGTCCATTGTACCAACAGGACATAGAGGTAGGTGACGCTAAGTGTACTGTTGATTCATTTGTTAAGTTTTTGTTCATTGTTTTGCCCAAAATGACTAATTCGGAATACTAGCCATATTATTTTCCATTAAAAAAACAATGCAAAAATTTGTTATTGAAAACCTTAACATTCGAATTTCGAACGACATGGCAAACGACATTAAATGTTTTGATCCCCAGAGATTCCAGCATGGTTACGACCCTCGTCTGGTTACGAAATTGGTTAAAAATTATCGCTCACTTCCACGTGTAATGCAAGTGTACAACAAGTTATTTTACGACAATGATTTGGTAGGAATGCTCAATGGCGTCGACAGCGAAGAAGCTAAGATTCTGCGAAAGCTGAGTCCAGTTCTACCCAACCATGGTGCTCGTCATAATACCGAGGGAGTTTGTTTTATTGGCGTTAAAGGTGAAAACTTGAAATGTTCCGAATCTCCGTCATGGTATAATATGGAAGAAGCTAAAAGTGTGAGTAACGAAACGAGCAGGTCCGTAGCTACAGTTATTTTGTTACACAATTCTTAGTTTATTGACAAGATGCACTTTTTTCTGTTATAGCAGGCCACAGCCCATTGCTAACAAGATCCATAATTCTTCGAATTTGACAGTAAACCCATAGACTTTTTATACTCTTTAGAAGAGAATGTTAGTATGGCGCCAAATTTGAAATGAGAAATGCATAGCATAATAATCATGCTCGAAGCGGTAGTGGAAAGCGCAATGCAGTCCCCACACCCCGAAAAAACGTCCACAAACCCAAAAAACTTCATACAAAAACCTTTGGGACAAGACACGATGTATAGGCGAACTTTTGAGTTTTTTCCCCTCGCCCTTTCCCCTCCCAAACGTCGCAGCAGCTTTCCAACGAGCCCAAACTCATCAAAATCGGCTGAAAACGAGCCGAGATATCGTCAATCAAAGATGACCAATTTCTATATATTAATGGTAAAATTATCTTTGAAAGTAATCACTATTTCATTCCTGTGTTGTATGTCAACGATCTATCTACTTTTTTTTTCTCGAGAACCGTCCGAGCGATTTCCTTAAAATTTTCAGAGAACGTCAGTCTCGGCCCCAAATGAAAAATATCATAAGCCGTTTTTCCGGGAAAATTCTGGAAAAGCCGAGGCATGTGGAAAAGTGGTCAAAGTGGTAATGCTCGGAGTTTTCGAATTTTAGGTCTAAAGTTGCAATAGCTAGAGAGTTAGTTTCTTCGGGAAAGTTATAGAGTTTGGTCAGGAGAATTTTTCGGGATCTTAAGAAAATGGCTGCCAGCGGTCAAACTGGCGCCATCTTGAAGTTTCCCAAGCAATAAATTAGGTTTTTTTTGTTTTCGAATTTTAGCTTCGGAATGACAATACTTAGAGAGTTAGTTTCTTCGGGAAAGTTATAGAGTTTGATCAGCAGATTTTTTTGGGATTTTCAGAAATCTGCCAAAGTGACGCCATCTTGGATTTTTGTTAGGTATAAATTATGCTTCTTTGTGTTTTCGAATTTTAGCTCCGGAATGATAACACTTGCAGAGTTGGTTTCTTCTAGAAAGTTATAGAGTTTCATCAGAAGAATTTTTTGGGATCATAAGAAAATGGCTGCCAGCTGTCGTAGCGCCGCCATATTGGATTTTTTGCTAAATTCTGAATAAGAATACCTAGATAGTTGGTTTCTTCAGGAAAGTTAGTTATATAAATCACTGAGAAGAATTGGTGACACTTAGTGTTCCAAAGGCAGCCGAAGGTGACACGAAGTGTACCGAAGGTAGGTGAAGGTAGCCGAAGGTGACATAAAGTATTCGGAAGGTAGCCGAAGGTGATACGAAGTGTTCCGATGGTAGCCGAAGGTGTTGGAGAACAATTTTTTTTGGAAAGAAAATTTTTTTCGGAGAAATATTTTTAAGAGAGAATTTTTTTTGGAGAAAAATTTTTTTCGAAGAAAATTTTTTTTGAAGAAAATTTGTGTTGAAGGAAAATTTTTTTGTAGAAAAATTTTTTTGGAGAAAATTTTTTTTGTTTAAAAAGTTTTAATTTCCTGAAAGATTATAGCGCTGTTTTCAAAACAAAACTTTCAATTTTTGCGCTGCAAAAATTTGACTTTTGTTTCTTACTGTGTAGATTATTTAAGGTAAATTGAAATTTTTACGTGTAAAAACTGAAAGTGTTGAAAAATTATTCCGCTGGTGGGTCCGGCATTTGTGACGCAATTTTTTTAACACAACGTAATTTTGTTTTGAAAACAGCGATGTAATTTTTCAGGAAATTAAAACTTTGAACACAAGGTTCTATTCAAACAAACTTCTGCGTATTATCAGCGATAGCGCCACCTCAAGCGATATCATTAATTTTGGAAGCAGACTCACGGACTGCGTCACACTCTACCTTTTAAGAGGTTTTTGTTGTTTTGTCATATATCAGTAATTTTAATTTCTCAGACAATATTTTTAAAATTCTCAATTTTTGAAATTTTCAAATTTACAAAGAAGGATTATTCATTCAACAATCGAAAACAGCATCAATGAATACATATAGCGGTTACAAACTAAGCAACGCATGGAATCCGATCATTCCAATTTTGACAAAAAAACTTTAGAGAATTTTTAGTAACAAGTTAGCTCTGATGATGATAAACACCGTTTGTCGAAAGATTGGCAATAAAAAACTTTTACAAATTTGAACCACAAATCTCAATATTTCAATAATTTTACAAAAAATGCCAAATTTCTAATAAAATTTCAAATGCATGGAGTTAGAGATTTGAATAATAATGAAAGTTATAAAATTTGGATGAATTTTTATAGATTGAAGAATGGGTACTAATTAAATGTCAAGGTAAAAATATTTTTTTGACATGTTAAAGTTGTCAAGTTACGTGAGTTAAGTTGAAAAAACAAAATTGTCAAGTTAAAATTCAAAATTGTCAAGTTAAAAAATTTAATATGTCATGTTAAGTATCATGCGACGTCCAGCCACATATTCAAAACTGTAATGTCAAATTCTGAATTCGTCAGATAAAAAATACGCAATTTGTATGAGGAAAATTTCCTTTCGTCATTAAAGCGGGTAAATTTGTACAAGGAATATTTCCTTTCGTCATTAAAGCGGGAAAATTTGTACAAGGAAAATATACAATTTGTATAAGGAAAATTTCCTTTCGTCATTAATGCGGGTAAATTTGTACAAGGAAAATTTCCTTTCGTCATTAAAGCGGGTAAATTTGTACAAGGAAAATTTTCTTTCGTCATTAAAGCAGGTTATTTTGTACAAAGAAAATACACAATTTGTATAAGGAAAAGTTCCTTTTGTCATTAAAGCGGGTAAATTTGAACAAGGAAAATTTCCTTTCGTCATTAAAGGGGGTAAATTTGAACAAGGAAAATTTCCTTTCGTCATTAAAGCGGGAAAATTTGTACAAGGAAAATATACAATTTGTATAAGGAAAATTTCCTTTCGTCATTAAGGCGGGTAAATTTGTACAAGGAAAATTTCCTTTCGTCATTAAAGCGGGTAAATTTGTACAAGGAAAATTTTCTTTCGTCATTAAAGCAGGTTATTTTGTACAAAGAAAATACACAATTTGTATTAGGAAAATTTCCTCTCGTCATTAAAGCGGGTAAATTTGTACGAGGATAATTTCCTTTCGTCATTAAAGCGGGTAAATTTGTACAAGGAAAATACACAATTTGTACAAGGAAAATTTCCTTCCGGGCGATAATTCCCCTGGTGTTAATTCCAATTTGTTCGGGCGTCAATTCCCGGGCGATAATTCCTCTACGAGCGTTAATTCCCGTCACCGACCTAACATAATCGAACTTTGCAAACAAATATTTAATTTCACAAGTCAAATATTTCACCTTGACAAAAAAATATTGAACTTGACAAATAAATATTTAACTTATCAGTTGCGAATTTCAACTAAACAAAACAATTTTCCGGCTTTACATCTTTTACTATAAAACTTAGCAAATAAGTATTTAACTTAACAAATCATCCATTTTAACTTGACAAATAAATATTCAACTTAACAAATAAATATTTAACTTGACAAATAAATATTTAACTTGAAAATCACGAAAAAGTTAACTTGACAAAATAACAATATTTAACTTGACAAAATGAATATTCAACTAGTAACGAAAAATAGTTCCGTTGAAGAATTTCTATGATTTTGTGAATTTCAGATTTGACATGTCTCAGTTAGTTCATAACAGTTGAAGAGTGCAGACGTGCTTTTCAAATCGTCCACAGTTTTGACATTAAAAATAAAAACGTAATACGGAAATTAAAGAACAACAGACTCGTAGCAATAAACAGCCGAATGGACTGTTTATTGTTGATTAATACAACTCAGTTCAAAATAATGCAGTAATGCTGACCTACCGCAACACTGCTGAGTTACATCATAACAACAAGTGCGCTTACCTTCGCTAGTGTAATGAAACAATTTCAAATTAAACTGCTGCTATGTGTTAGCAGTAAAAAACAGTAAACATCATAACAACAAGTGCGGGTACATTCGCTAGTGTTATGAAACAAATTTTGACTATGACGTGTTGTATATGCGCAGCAATAACTTCGTGAAGCTAAAGAAAGAACTTTCACAAATCAAGCTGCAGTACGAATCCTACACCAAACAAATAGCAGAGTTAATAAACTCGTGCAAAGTACTCCAAGAAAAGTTGAACTCGGAAAACAGTCAACTCAAGGAGCAGAATGAATCTTTAGAAAACTCACTCCAAGAGCAATCCAATTCGACAAACAAAAATATTGAATATATGACTGACGAAGAAGAGCTAGAATTGGAAACTCTGACTTCTCGTGAAATCCAACCGCCAAAAAAAGGAAGCGTAAGGAATTGGACTCTTCCGCGAGCAAACCCAAACAAAACGCCACAAAGAAAACTGATAACAAAGAAACGGTAAAAAAAATTACAATTCAAAATGAGGACGAATACTGTAAGGTAAAAAACTTACTAGATGAACAATCCGCTAAAGATGGCGAGCTACAAGGTGTAGCTAGTATCATACCTACTAATTAAAAAGTGAAAAAAATTTCCGAGCCGTGATAACAGGGCTTCAATCATCTTGTGACGAAATGGAAATAGTTGAAGAACTAATTAAACTAAATCATCAAGCCGTGAAGGCCACCAACATAAAAAAAAATCTTTTTTAATTTATTTATTTATTTCGTCAAATAATCCTGACTACATACATTTTAAAGCGAAAAAAAAGACTGCTCACAATGGCGCAGCCAGTAAAAAATCGATCTTTTCAAAAACAGATGTTGTACAATAAATAAAATTTAACAATTAAACAAAACATTTTTTTAAGATGTGTTTAAACATTTAAAAACTTGTTGAATGTACTGTACATATATGACGACATCGCTGTTCCAATTAAAACCCATCTACGCCTCTTGGGTGGGAGCGGTCTTTCATTGGAACAGTTAAACCATTTGGCAATGAGCTTTCGCTTTCAAGTTTGTCAGTTTATGAAATTCTGGTCTTACCATTAAGTTTGTACGCAATTTTCAACTTCCTGATAGTCATCTTGAACGATACACGTGGTATGTTTGGAAACCACAGTAGTGAAAAGCGGTTAAATGCCATGCACATGTTGTTAAATGGCTCATAAAGACCATATTTTGTCCTGTGTTCGTCGACAACGAGAAAGTCATCGGCACGAGTGGGTCTAGAATTACGAATGACCTTGCTTTTAATTTTAGGTGCGTCGATATTGCCATTCATCAGATCGGATACAAAAAGTGCGCAGGCATTAATTCTGCGTCGTGCGAGTGTTTCAATGTTGATCGAATCGCATCTCTCAATATATGGCGGGAGCTTGTAGTTTTCGTCCCTTTTCACCGTCCGCCTCAGTGCGTACATCAAAATTTTTTTCTGAATAGATTCAATTCTGTCAACAAATGTGTCCTGATAAGGATGCCAAACAACTGAAACATATTCTAAGTAAGAACGGACATAGGCAAAGTATATACTTTTTAAAGTTTTAATATTTTTAAATTCCTTACAAGTTCTCATGACGAAGCCAAGCATTGAGTAAGCTTTTGCAATTATATATTCAATGTGTTTACTGAATGTCAATATTTGGTCCAAGAGGACTCCCAAATCTTTAATTACCTTAACACAAGTCAACACAACATCATCGATATTGTAACCGAACTCAATTTTGGATCTCTTTCGGGTGAAGGAGATAACCTCACACTTATCGACGTTCAAATAAAGTTGGTTGATTTTGCACCACTGTAGAAACCTGTTCAAGTCACGTTGGAGAGCACTTGCGTCAAGAACATTTTTGATTCTAGCGAAAATTTTCAAGTCGTCAGCATACATTAAGTAAACTGAAGAAGAGAAGACTTTAGTAGTATCGTCCATGAATAATAAGAACAAGAGGGGGCCCAGATGGCTACCTTGAGGAACACCAGAGGTTACATTGAACATTCGAGAGGAGCAATTCCCTAATTTGACGAATTGTGAACGTACATTAAGATAAGAGGCAATCCATGCTAACAGGTTTGAGGATGGGAAAAAAAATTGAGAAAAGATTCCCATTGTTCATAGTTGAACTAAAACAAAACGAAAATAATAATAAGGAAATTTTCGATGTCAAATATCTCCTTCATTGCAAGATCTCTGTAGAAGCGCCAATGCAATCGAAAGCAATTCCACAATGCATGAAATGTCAACAACTGGGTCACACGAAAAATTTCTGTAAAAGACCAGCGGTCTGCGTCAAATGTGCAGGGACTCACCCAACTGCCTCATGCACTAAAAGACCGAATGAAAAAACAAAATATGCCTTGTGTCATCAGGAAGGGCATACAGCTAACTACAAGGGGTGTCCAACTTACCAAAAGAAATTGAAGAGTCAACATGAAAAAATGGCTCATTCTACGAACCATTCTACCGCTGTAAATAATGTAAATGCTACAGAAACTGAGTGTACACAAATGTATTTTCGTTCATTTATAAAAAAGTTACCAGTTTGTATGGAAAACAATGGTGAACGCAAGCAAATTCACAAAGTTTACAAAGTAGATGTGTTGTAATGTAAGGAACGGTATGTTTTGTCTCAATTTTAAAAGACCGTTGTAAAAGTAAAAGGTGCAAATAACGTTCCTTACATTACATACCGTTGGAATGAGCCAAATCACATCAACGGTATCACGTCTCCAACAAGGAAAACCGATAACAAGTAAAAAAACCGAAGTCGGTCTATCATATGCGCAAGTAACCAAATCTAACCCTAGTAAAGGAATAGATAATAAAAAAATCCACCAAAAATTGAGCAGAAGCTAAACGATTTAATGAGTATGCTCACTAAAATCAAATCCGATGTTAATGCTGTCAAAACGTATGGATGAAATAGAATCGAAACTATCGAAGCTATCTTCAAACAAAAGCAAACGTCAAAAGCACCGAAAATGACTAACTCGTTCCTGCGCATTATTACTTGGAACGCAAATGGGTTAAACGAAAGGACCCAAGAACTGGAAATTTTTCTGCGCACAAATAACATTTACATTGCACTAATATCTGAAACGCACTTCACCGACAAAAGCCATATAAAAATATCAGGTTTCAACATCTACTGGACTACTCATCCAAACGGAAGGGCCAGAGGTGGATCAGCACTCATGATCAAAAATAATATCAAGCATTATCAACAAGAGAGTATTCATGAGGAACATATCCAAGAAACTATCGTAAACATTCAATTCAACAAACAGGAAGGAAATTGGGAACCAAATCAATTTTTTGGGGGCGATTTCAACAAAAAATATACAACATGGGGTTCAAGACTTATAATGCCAGTTAAAGGGAACGGTTTACTAAATGCTATGAGAATAAAAAATTGCGATTATCATTCGGCGAGGAGTCCAACCTATTGGCCAACTGACCCCAAAAAAAATACCAGATCTTTTAGATTTTTTCATCACGAAAGGTATCGCCTCAAACAACATGGAAACAGAAAATTTTATAGATCTTCCGATCATACACCAGTTCTGTTATCTCTCAGTCATACAAAAGAATAAATAGCATAATCTTTCTACCAAATTCACCGACTGGGAACAATTTAGGAAGAAAATAGAAGAGTCAATCAATCTTAAGGTTAGCCTAAAAAATGAATATGAACTTGACTTACATACCGAGGAATTCATTGCCTTACTCCAAGAAGCTGCGAAACAAGCAACCCCTGTAACAAAACACAGACCTACAAACAGAATCAATTATCCGCTAGAGATAAGAGATCTAATCAAGGAAAGAAGAAAGGCCCGTACATTGTGGCATCGAACTAGAAATTTAAAAGACAAAAAGGACTTCAATAAAGCTAGCAACAAAGCCAACAGAACTATCAGAGCATACAAACAGGATTGCTTCGATAAATACCTACATAATTTGGGCCCCGGGAAGGACATTGATTACTCACTCTGGAAAGCAATGAGAAGATTCAAAAGACCGCTCACCCAAGTTCCGCCGATCAAAAAACTCCAATGGAAAGTGGATAAGAAACGACAACGATAAAACGGATTCCTTCACTCAACACCTTGCTAAGGTGTTCACACCGCACCAAACTACCAACCTGACGCAAAGATCAAAAACTTTACGCCGTACGAAATTGCCAGGAAAATTGACAAAAAACTCAACGCAAGAAAGGCCCCAGGAATAGATGAAATCGCTCCTGGAGCCTTCAAAGAACTACCGAAGAAAGCTATATACATGCTCACATATCTGTTCAATGCCCGCCTGAAATAAAAATAAGTTCCAAAGTGCTTTAAAATTGCTCAAGTAATTATAATAAATAAACCAGACAAGCCTCCTGAAAAAGTAGAATCATACAGGCCCATCTCACTCCTACCAACAATCTCAAAAATTTTTGAGAGACTTCTGATTAAACGCTTGGAAAAAATGGTACAGAACCCACACTTCCAATTTGGATTCAGAAATAAACACTCAACTGTGCAACAAGTTCACCGATTGACAACGGTAACAGAACGAGCATTTGAAAAAGAGAAATACTGCGAAGCGGACTTCTTTGATGTTTCACAAGCTTTCGACAAAGTGTGGCATGAAGGACTCATTTATAAGCTGAGCAGAATTCTCCCTGCTAACTACTGTCAACTACTTGAATCCTACTTATACGACGGGAAATTCAGAGTAAAAGAACAAGAAACCTACTCCAGGACCATTTAATACAAGCAGGAGTACCCGAAGGGAGTGTACTTGCCCCGCTCCTATACATAATTTACACAGCAGACATACCAGTTTCAGATAATGTCCTCATTGGCACCTTTGCTTACAGCGATTCTGGCCACTGATACCACTCAGCACAAAGCAATAAACAAATTGCAGTTAACTTTGGACAAAATAAATAACTGGACTAGAGACTGGAAGATAAAACTCAACGAGGGTAAATCCAATCACATCACTTTTACGTTGCGTCACGTTAGCAACCACCGTATATCACTGAATGGAAATCACGTTCCGTAAGCAGAGTCAGCAAAATATCTAAGCCTACATTTGGACAGCAAATGCAACTGGAAGCATCACGTGAGACTGAAAAAACAACAAATGAAGCATAAAACGAGACAAATTTATATTTATATTATCGGTTATCACTCTAAACTGAGCCTCTACTCTAAAAGATTGATCTATAAATCCAAGTTCAAACCAATCTGGACGTATGGCCCCGAATGTGCGAAAAAAAACAAATACAGAGAAAATACAAACAAGTCAAAATATTTTCATTCGCATGATTACTAATGCATACCGCTTTGTAACAAACAAGGAATTACATAAAGACCTCAAAATCGAATGGGTAGAAGAAGTAATTTGGGACATGACTATCGAGTCGGCCGTCCCGCACGCGTCTTACTGAAGTTATTTCTTCAAAATTTCTTTAGTACAACTCAACTGCAGTAATAAATTGAAAAATTTTGTTAAGATTGTACTATCCATACCAAATAAATGGTGTTTTTGAAAAAAAAAGGATTGACATTTTGACTTGCGGCCAAATTACGGAGAGTGAGATTACCACCGAATTATAAGTTGATTTCACTGTGTCGTTATTTACAAATATCCCCAAAGAATTGCTATTGCACGCCGTGAACAAACGATGGACGCAAATCAAAAAATTTACCAACCTTCCCAAAGACGAATTTATAACGGGACTTGAGTTGGTATTTGATAACTGCCAGTTCAGTTTTGATGGTGTTTACTACAAACAGATTTTTGGAGCGCCAATGGGCTCACCATCATCACCAACTTTTGCCGACTTATTGTTGAAAATCTTGGAAGACGTTTGGGTTACAAATTGCCGTTCTTTGTACGATATGTTGATGATATCATAACTGCTGTACCTGACAATGAGGTGAAAAATGTGAAAGATGCTTTCAATGTGTATAACAAACACATTCAGTTTACGGTTGAAGAGGAACAAGATGGATGTATATCGTTCCTGGAATTGCGGGTGATACGTGAAAATCGCATGCTAAAAACAGATTGGTTTCATAAACAGACATGGTCTGGACGATATTTAAACTTCCATTCGCATCTACCAATGACGTACAAGAAAAACCAAGTCAGCTTGTTAACAGAAAAATTTTTATTATTATCTGAACCAGAATTCCATAACAAAAATTTCAGATTGCTACGATCGACGTTGAATAGAAATTCTTATCCAAAGAAACTTGTTGAAAGTATCATCCAGAGGACTAAATTGAAAATTATGAAATCTACGCAGAAGAACAATAATGTTGAAAATGAAAAACCTGTAGTAGCTATTCCATACGTCAAAGGTTTATTCGAAAAACTCAAAAATGCTTGCAAAGATAATCTGACGATCGTAGCTAAAGCTGACAACACAATGAAGAAATCCCTGTTCACAAAATTGAAAGACAAAACACCAACTATGCTTCAATCGTACGTAGTCTATGAAATAAAATGTAAATGTGGATTTATATACATTGGTCATACGGAACAGCTACTGAAAACTAGAGTTTACCATCATAAATACAACATTTACATCAAAAATGGTAGTCACAGTGCACTTTGCGAACATGCTATAAATAACAAACATACACCAATGTGGGAAAATGCAAGAGTGCTACATCATGAAAAAGTTAAAAAGAAACGTGAGGTCTTAGAAATGATTTCAATCAAGAGAGCTCCAAATACAGTCAACAAGCAAACAGATTCGATCATGCTAGCCTCTGCATACAACAACCTAATTTATTCAAATTTGACCGCCAATAATTAATCAATCCTCCTTGATATCACTTCACCCCGTATCAATCTGAATAATTTACCGGTATCTCATAACAGTTATCCGTTTAAGTATATATGCTGACTAACGATGTTTATCGTAGAATTGTGTTACTGTCCTAAGTTATTTTAATGTTTAAATTCTTACCAAGGTAAAATAATTTTGTTGTTACCAAATTTGTGAATTTACGAATAATTGTTTCAGCCACTGATGATGACCTCGAATTGAGTGTCGAAAATTTTGGCAATAAATAAATATTGAGCAATATCGAATCTCTTCTAATTAAATTAAATCTGCTCATCGTTAATAGAGATTGACATTTTCTCAGTATTTTTGTAACTTCTACACTTTTTAAACATTTTAGAAACTGATGAAATTCTCGAAATTTCAAAATTACTAATAGCAAATCATGAAATATTTTCAAATTTGTTTTAGTATTTTGTAGTAATTTGAAAATGTTTTATCAATTTCAGAAATGTTTACAAAAATCCAAATTTCTGAGGAAATGTTAAATCTGAAATTCATAGAAATTCTTCAATCTATAAAAATTCTTCCAAAATTGATAATTTTCATTATTTTTTAAAATTCCGATCTCCATATGAATTTGAAAATTTTTCAGAAATTTGAAATTTTTTGTAAATTTAATAAATCTAAAAAAATTGAGAAATTTGAGAATTTTCAAAAATTTGACTGAAAAACTAAAATTACTAAAGTTCAAGGAATATTAGGAGGACATAAACTACGACAAATTGTTAAGCATTTCTCATTTCAAATTTAATTAGCGCCATGCTAACATTCCCTTCTAGTCTAAAAAAAAGTCTATGGTTTTACCGTCAAAGTTGTTGTGGAATTGACAAGGCCACTATAAACTCAAATCTTGTAATTGTGTAATTGCGTAACAAAATAAAAAGTTTAAAGGGGTAATTATATTGGACGAGCGATGCAATTTTTTCTCTTATTACAAGCGAATATTCGCTCATATCGTTATATTGTATGAGACAAAAATCGTATGGCTCCAGCTCCAAGAAGTAACGTTTTGTACACAATCTATAAAATTACAGCATGTCCCGTACATGCCATACAAAAATGATTTATATTAACTTTTTTATTGAAAGAATGAAAAAACAAATCAAAAGAATTGATTTGTCAACAAACACAACAAAATTCCACGCGATGTGACAGGCGATTTTTTTATTCGCAGAACTGTGCAACATAATCGTGAGCGATTTTTTTCTTCTTCCACATTTGACATTTCACGCCAATTATTTTATTCGCGCCATTTTTTTTCTTTTTCGTGAATAATTTAATTATATAAGTTTTACTAGTAAATACCCCCGCCCCTAAGGGCTACGCGGACATTAAGCATTCTCTTCTCCGCTAGGTCGGAGATTTGCGACTTTAATACTAAAATGTATGCAAGGGTGTGCAATTTTTTCCGTACTACCGTTTCCCCGTACAAACGTTATCACCGTGCTACTTTTTCCCCGTACAACCGTCCTACAATTTGCTCCTCACTACTGTTTTCCCCGTACTACCATTCCACCGTTCTACCATTTCCCCGTACTAACATTTCCCCCGTACTACAATTTCCCGTACAAACGTTATCACCGTGCTACTATTTCCCCGTAAAACCGTTTCTCCCGTCCTACAATTTCCTTATCACTACTCTTTTCCCCGTACTACCATTTTACCCGTACTACCGTTTCCACCGAACAACACTTTTCCCCGTACTACAATTTTCTCCGTACTACCGTTTTCCCGTACAAACGTTATCACCGTGCTACTATTTCCCCGTACAACCGTTTCTCCCGTCCTACAGTCTCCTCCTCACTACTGTTTTCCCCGTAGTACCATTTCACCGTTCTACCATTTCTCTTGCACAACCGTTTCCCCCGCACTACTGTTTTCCCCGTACAACCGTTTCCACCGTACTACTGTTTCCCGTACAACCGTTTCTCTCGTAATACCATTTTCTCCTCACTACTGTTTTCCCCGTACTATTATTTCCCCATACAACCGGTTACCCCCGTACTGCTTCTTCCCCCGAGCTGCCCAGCATTTTCATCAATACTGGTGACTTTTACTAACAAAATTCTAAGACTTTGCCAAAGAAACCTATGGTTTACCTCCCATACATTCCAAGATATTTTTAAAAGCATAAAAATTAACCCCATGTCCAACTGCCCGACATTTTCACCAATACTGGTGACTTTTACTATCAAAACTCTAAGACTTTGTCAAAGAAACCTATGGTCTACCTCCCATACATTCCAAGATATTTTTAAAAATTGATTTGGCCCAAATTTTTACAGTTTTGATCATTTTTCACTAATTCTACTAACAAAACTCTAAGACTTTGCAAAAGAAAGCAATAGTGTGGCTCTCATACCTTCCCAAATAATTTTAAAATGCTCAACTGCCCGACTTCTACTCACAAAACTCTGAGACTTTGCCAAAGAAACATATCGTCTAACTCCCATACATCCGAAAATAATTTTAAAAGCATAAAAATTGACCCAATGCCCAACTGCCCGACATTTTCACCAATACTAGTGACTTCTACTGACAAAACTCTGAGACTTTGCCAAAGAAACCAATGGTCTGTCTCTCATACATTCGAAAATAATTTTAAAAGCATAAAAATTGGCCCAATGTCCAACTGCCCGACATTTTCACCAAAACTGTCGACTTTTACTAACAAAACTCTGAGACTTTGCCGAAGAAACCAAAGATTTAACATCAACCAAGAAAATGTACATACAAAGAAATACACATAATTCCTTACAAAGAAAATATTTGAATACGCCATTTAATAAACAAACATAAAATTTTTATTGTAACACACAACAGAATGCGCGTAGTAAACATGCCCCTCCTAAATACATTGAGAATATTATTGAATGAAGCCACGTGGATAATAGTAGATTATGTTTAGGCAACAAAAAATTATATGTTAATCGAGTGTATATTACACGTACGAGTTTTAATGAGTATGTGTAATATATAACGAGATTACATATAATTTTCTGTCGCCTATACATATCCTGCTTTATCTTCCAAGAGTCAGTATGTCATACATTGAACCGAGTAACGCCACACATTCGTCGAAAATCGTAAATGTATTAAACAAACAGATAATTCCTTTTCACTACACTCTTATTTTTTCAAAAAACTATGTATAGAATCAGTTATAGCCATTTTAAATTTACAAAATCAAAAATAAATCATCATCATCACGATTTTTTTTTCGCGAAAAATGGTTTTTATTTACTTCAACAACTTATGAAAGTATGGTTAAACCGATTTTTGTTGGTGAGGAAAGCCAAATAAATTATGTTAATATGCTTTTTTGTCATTAAAAATAATTCAAGATACACAAATTAGTTCACTAAAAAAATCAAAAAAGTTGAATGTATTTGTTTACATTTCTACGTCACTTACACTACAAACACAATATTTTCAATTTCTGCGTAGAGCCACGCACTATGTAATGACTTCCTGTAGACACATGGAACAAAACTTTCGTTTATTATAAAAAAATTATTCAATTATTATTGAATGGAATTACATTCAATTTGACGAAAATTGCATCAATTTTTAATGAAAGATACGTAAACATTTCAACTAAAACAAACGTCAAAATGACGAAACCCCCATTATACATAAGCCAAGTAAATATTTTACTGTCGTGTCTAAAGTAAATATTTTACTGTCCTGTCCAAAGTAAATATTTTATTGCTCAGTAAATATTTTATCGGTCAGCAAATACATAATATACATTTGTGTGTGTTAGTGCGATGCGTAAAATGTTATTTTGTGATGCGAATGACGATGTTTAATGTATGACATACTGGCTCCAGGAAGATAAAATAGTTTTTTCGTTTATTCCATTCCACATTTACACACACACACATATAAACATATGTAATAATAATAATAATAACCTGCCTTAACAACCCATGAAGGGTTAGGGGCTAGATCATTATTTACTAGTTTCGCTACTTTTTGTGGTTCTACTATTTGAGATCCTTTCATTACCGGAAAATTTTTACTGTGCCAGTGGTAAGCAGTGCGACAAACCCAGTGCCATCCATGAGATGTACTAGGAACGAAACTAGTAGGAGTAGAATACCGGCACCTCCCAACAATGCCTTTCACCGGTAAGCCGTACGATGGCGCTACACTCAACTTCACATGACTTGAACTTGAACCGATTGTCTCGATAAACATATATATTCTCCCTGAAATTACAGGAACGGCAAATTTCTGATTTGTATAGTAAATTCGTATGATAAATCAGAAACTTGTCGGTTTTCATTTTTCCGTTCCTGTACTTGAACAAATTCCTCATATGAAAATTACTAATTATTTGCGTTGTATAAATGTTATACTTCACAGAATATACTCAGTTTCAAATGTATAAATACCTCTGTTCAATTCGCTTGAAAGCATAGCCGGTTGGTGATGTTCAGCGCTAAGCGTCGTTGAAAAATGATGCTAGGTGAGGATGGCGATACTGTTCTTATATGGGAGATTGCTCTCATAATAAGAGCGCACTATTTTTTGTTGGGGACTGCTTCGTTGCGGTCCCGGTACTCTAATAAAAGGAACGTCTTTCGTTCTCTACCTCTAGGTTCCCCTTGTTGATTTCTCTTGCCATTCGAAGTTAGGTTTGCATTTCTTCTTTTGGTTATAAAAGGCAATGCAAAACAGTTTAGTTCCTCGCAACTCTTCAAGCAGGTCGGACGTATGCAGATTCACATGGGAATCTACTATTGCATTGCTTTTTTTTTGGCTTTTCGGCTTATAAAAGGCAATGCAAAACGACGCTTTGCTTCAGTTCCTCGGAACTCTTCAAGCAGGTCGGACGTATGTTGGTTCACGCTGAAAATTTGTGACCGACAATTTACAAACAGACAGACAAAGAAACAGACAAATTTTTGACTTTTATAATCAGTAATTTGAACATGTTTTGATGAAAACAATAAATATAATACATTTATCACTGATAGCCCTTAAATAAAAGAAGTAAAATATGAATTAAATGAATGAATGAACTAAATGAATATTTGATCACACGGATCACACTTGTTTTAGACAAAAAATGACACAAGCACTAATATTTATATTAAAAAAATACTTTTGGTAGTAAACATTACTGCAACAAAAAATTATTTATTAACTGATTTCCGCAAATTTTAGCGTTTTTCCATACATATTTTTGTTTTTGTCACCGACTCTCGGTGCGCCATCTGCTTTGTCATGCATCAGTCCGAGAACTAATTCCTTCATCTATTTGTTGTTTCAGGTTTCCGTGTTTTACTCAAAATTGATCAAAATCGGACTCGATGTCGATGACATTGGAATCATCACACCGTACGTTCAACAAGTGCGGACGATTCGGTCGATCATTTTAAAGAGCATTGTTGGAACTGATATCCGCTTACCGAAAATCGGCACGGTTGAGGAGTTCCAAGGTCAGGAGCGAAAAGTCATTCTGGTGTCGACGGTGCGAACAATGGAAAAAGAATTATGTAAAGACAAACGGTACTCGCTGGGATTTATTAAGTGTGCGAAGCGGATGAATGTTGCCATTTCACGAGCTAGGGCCGCGCTAGTGATTTTCGGAAGTCCAAAGTTGTTGTCGCTTGACGAAAATTGGAAAGCTCTTATTGAACATTGCCAGAAAAATAAATGTTCGACAAATTGCGATAACAGCCATATGTCTGACCATGAATAAAAGAATTGCGGCGCAGTCTTTGAATCAAATATTCTCGCTATAGAGATCTGAAAACGATTGAGCAAAAAACTTTGCTTCCAATATTTTTATTTTTTAAAGTGATTTTAAATTGAAGCTCTTTTAATTGCAAATATTTTAAGCCTAAGTCCCCTGTACTGTTAAGTCCGAAGATTTATATTTCTTAATATTAAATAAATACAACTGCCAAAGACTGTTTCTACTTTATATCTCACATTTAATTTTTAGAGCCGTACGAAGATACGAAGTTCTTCGAAAAGGGATCTATTGCGTTTAGGTTTGTTTCCAGTCGAATTTCGACCCGAAAGTTGGTTACTGTTTCGTTTTGGGGTCTAAATAAGAGAAAAATATCTGTCAACTCAATAACTTGAGTGAAGCCTGACCGATTTTGAAAAACTTTTTTGCCTGACAGGCAATCGAAACATCTTTAATGAGATTGAACCTGGACATTGTATGGCCAAAATATTTTCGAAAGGTCTGGGCATTCATGGGAGAAGATTTTTTGATTTTGACCCTTAGGACGAGCCAATCGAGTAAATCTTATCCAATTTTCAAAGTCTTCTGTCTTCCTGAAAGATAATTGAAAAAATGATTACAGAATTGAATTTGGACAAAATCGGTTGAAAACTTTCAAAGCAACGGTAGAAAAAACGGGCCAAGAACGTCGGTGAAACTTTTTGACTTACATCTCTGCGAAATTAGTACGGAAATCGCTCTTCAAGGTTTTGAACGAAAGACTTCCAGAAAACATGAAAAAATTAGTAAAAATTGGTTGAACGATTCCGGCTTTTATTTATTTATTCAAATGACTAAGAATCTGATCCTTAGACGCCGCAAGGGGAGCTATACTCCCCATGCGTGGGCTGCCGCCTCTCGACCCCGCTTTTTTTAATCATTTTTTCATGGACTGCGGCGCGGCACTTCCTCATCATTATATATATTTCGAAAAATAAATTGCTTAGACGGCACTACAACCCATTAAGGGTCTTGGCCTTCTGCAACATGCTTCTCCAACCGGACCTATCCACAGCTAACGTCTCCCAACTGGATACTCCAACAGTTTTTAAGTCAGCAAGAGCTGTGTCATACCATCTGGATTTTGGCCGCCCTGCACCTCTCTTGCCCTCTGGTCTTGTTTTTAGGATTTTTTTCGGAATACGCTAATCTTCCATTCGTTGTACATGACCGAGCCAACGCAATCGGTTTATTTTGGTAGTTTTGACTATGTCCGGCTCTCCATAAAGCTGACTAAGCTCATGATTGAATCGTCTGTGCCATCGGTTCTGCCATTGATCGAATACTGGTCCAAATATTGTCCGCAGTACTTTTCTTTCGAACGTGTGCAGCGATTGTTTGTCTCTTTGTGTCAAGCACCACAACTCCGAACCATACATAACTACCGGTCTGATCACAGATTTGAGAAGAAAACATTTATTTTAGAGACTGCCCTCGTAAAAAAGGTTGCTTAAGTTAACACAGTATATCTATCAATCAATGAGACATTCGTCATACTAACTTTTGTTTGAATTTGATTTTTCTTTTTTTTTAGATTTTCGTCATGGATTTTGTTAATTACAAATATGCTGATTAATTATATGTATAGTCTTTGTTAATATTAGCTCAGATAATTCTCTTAGTTTAGATTTGTCAAGTTTAAATTCGTTGAAAAAATTGATCACACTTTCGCCATAGCTACCTCCACCGCCGAAAAACAAGCCGTGAACTGACCAGTTCCCAGATCCAAATGATTCGCCATATTTTTCCCCATAAAATGGGATACATTTGCTGTAACTGTTTGACTTCTCTTCGCGGACTGTCTCATCTTGTTTTTCGTTGTTAGTTTCATACCTTATGGTTGGGTCGA
Source organism: Pseudolycoriella hygida (assembly GCA_029228625.1). Taxonomy (NCBI): domain Eukaryota; kingdom Metazoa; phylum Arthropoda; class Insecta; order Diptera; family Sciaridae; genus Pseudolycoriella; species Pseudolycoriella hygida. Next base: position 192,429,624 of record CM055403.1, on the reverse strand, counting down.
TATGTGGACTTTCGAAGATTTCGGGTCAAATGCAATAATATCACTGTAGCGAGTCAACTGCATAAACTTCTTCGGGTCAAATGCAATAATATCACTGTAGCGAGTCAACTGCATAAACTTCTTCGGGTCAAATGCAATAATATCACTGTAGCGAGTCAACTGCATAAACTTCTTCGTAACCCTTTATCTCTCAAAAGACTGCTTAGGTACTTCTTCACACTATGATGCCGAGCGGTTATCAAAGAGTTATTGTATGAGCAACTTCCAGTGATATGCGGTATAATTTCAATCTCTCTGTTGCATCTCCGACAGAGGTTGGAAGTGCTGCTAACTCCTGGAACACCGTTTAGGTTAGCGTAATTAGTTTAATTGTCGCTACCCATTTCGACGAAGACAGTGTATTTTTGTTGTATGTGAAGTCATTACTCGCCAAGTGCGTTTTGAAGTGAATGACTCCGGCTTAGGGTAGTTTTTTTTGGGGGTAAAGTCGGGAGTTCAGTTAATTATGGGTCTACAGTGTACGGAAAAGGAAAATATTGGACCCGTATTTTTTATAGCAAGTTTTAAACGATTTTCGCGGTGCGAAAATAATAGTAATAGTAAAAGTAATAAAGATATACACTATATATCTGTACCGCTCTAACCAAAGTGTTCGCATATATGAATGAATTTATCAAAATTGTTGTATTGCTTTGAAGCGGCCAAATTCGTTGACGAGGCAACGAAAGGAAATGCATTACGTGAGTAATGATTTTATTCGACGAACAAAGTTTGCTGATTGGGACGTTTACGCCTCTTCAGTACACCTTTGTCGCGAGACCATGTGTATATCAGCAAAAACAGAGAGTGGTTTTAGCAAACATCTGTTATCGACAAGAACAGAGAATGCATTGAACAAACCTCTGTGGTGCGTCTAGCTTTTATACACCGTATTCTAAGATTTATTCGTTTTGTTGATAGATGAATGAATTTACGTTTCGCGCCGCGAAAAACTTTTAAAACTTGCTATAAAAAAATACGGGTCCAATATTTTCCTCTTCCGTACACTGTAGACCCATAATTAACTGAATTCCCGATGTTACCCCCCAAAAAAACTACCCCACTCCGGCTCCTTGATATTTTAGGTTGCACCAGCTTTGAAAAGCGTTTTCCCGCAAAGCTCCACGCAGTATTTTTGCGTTTTCACCGGCCACTCCCAGTTCTCTAATGCAAACATCCATTTCAGCCTCACAGTCCGAAACTTTTTGAAATAGTTCGTCGTTAATTTTTGACAGTCTGAGTGATATTGAGACTTGGACTTTAAGATTTTCAGAACTCCGTAATAACTCCGGTTGCCCAGAATTACTAGTCTCTTAATTTCGTTCGTGATGTCGTTATTAGTGTTCAGCCCCGATCCAAGGTATACGAATTTGTTGACCATTTTGAATGTGTGTGTGCCGATCGTTACGGTTTCCTCCTGGTGTCGATTCGAAGGCGGGATGATCATATATTTCGTTTATTCGTAACTTTCAACCCAAGGTCATAAACTTGTCTTTAACATCCATATTTCGTCCAAGTATGTCCAGGTCGTCTGCGAAAGCTAGCAACTGACTGGACTTGGTGAAAATGGTGCCGCTGGAATCTATGTCCATGGTGCGCACAGCTGCGTCAAGGGTCAGGTTAAAAAGCAGCGTCGCGAGAGGATCTCCCTGACGTAGGCCTTCCTCTATCTCGAAAATCTCTGACAATTGGTTACGGATCCTTACTCGGCTATTAGCTCCGTTCAGTGTTAACTTGGTTAGCGAGATCAGTTTGCTGGGGATTCCAATTTCCTCCATTACTCTCCATAGATTACTTCTTCTAACACTGTCATAGGCTGCCTTGGACAAATGGTGTGTTTCAATGTTGTACTCCTTACACTTCTCCAATATCTGTCTGATATTAAACAGCTGGTCCGACGAAAACCACCTTGATATTCACCTACAGAGTTTTCCATGTATGGATGAAGGCGCTGGAAAAGAATATTTGCAAATATCTTGTAAGCAATATTCAGCAGAGCAATTCCTCGAAAATTGCTACACTTCATTTTTTAACATTTTTTTGCATATGGGACAAAGGATGCTGGTCTTCCACTTTTCCGGTAACTCCTCGACATTCCATATACGCGTGATGAGCTCGTGCATCTCCATACATAGCGCGTTGCCGCCGTTCTTGAAAATTTCGCCGGGTAGATTGTCTGTCCCCGGGGTTTGAAATTTCTGAGCCTTGAAATTTCAGCTTCAACTTCTTGCTTCGTTGGTACTTTTATATATGGTTGCGCAGTATGAAATGGCAATTCGTTGTTTTCTTAGTTTCGGTTGACCGGTGTGTTCGGATTAAGCAGTTCTTTGAAGTACTCAGCCCATCTCGCAATGCACATTTCCTCATGTGCTAAGACCAATCCATTCTTCTCCTTACACAGCAAAGGTTGTTGACTGTAACCATTTTTGGATTCCTTTACTTTCCGATAAAAGTTCCGAGTTTTCTTCCTATTGCCAAACTTTTCAATTTCGATCAAAACGTTCCTATCCTGCAGCCGTTTTTTGTTTCGGAACAGTTTTCGAGCGAAATTTCTCTTCGAACGGTATATCGACTCAGAGTTTTTAGTCGAGCTGCGTTTTTGTTCTCCAGAGCTCACTGGCATTAATCGTCGAACCAGTTATTTCTTTTATTCCCCGTTCTCGTTCCCAAAGTCTCTGCTGCGGCGTTCTCTACATTCCGCCTAATTTGATTCCACACATCGTCTTTGCTGTGTTGTTCACTGACCATTTCTTCAATAATCAACATTTGGTTCTCTACAGCTCCTGACATTCGATACATTTGAACAGTGGCGTCCATCTATCAAAACGTAATTTTGGTTTGTCCATCAGGTGATACCCATGTCGCTTTGTGGATGTTTTTATGTTCGAAATACGTACTGCTCACAACCATGTTTCTTGATGCTGCGAAATGAACTACTCGCGTACCGTTATCGTTAGAGTTTTCATGGAGGCTGTATTTACCGATTGTGGGACGATAGAAGACTTCGCGACCTATATTGGCATTCAGATGTCCAAGCATTTGCGTTACAAATGCCAGACCCAACGACGAAAATAATTTTTCAACCCTTTCAGTTTTCACACGCAAAAATTTACAATCTTTCTAATCTCGAAAGTATACAATTATGTCTTTTGAGAGTTATTTTTGTGGGTTTAAAACACAATGAATAAATTCCAATTCGGTGTTGCCGTTTTTGGAAAAAGGTATATGTAAACAAATTGGCCATGTCATGGCATTTGTCAACAAAAACACAAAATTGGAAGATTCATGTGATGATCACAAATTAAACTACATTTTTTGATTACAAAAATTAATTGGAAACTTCACAAACTTATACAACTTTTTCTAAATAGATAAACGTTTCTAAAAAAAAAACAAAATTCTCGAAAATCCACTGGAAGACAGCGAAATAATGCTCGCAGAAGCTGGAAGTATTAAAACACTTCTAACGCGGTAGAAATTAGCGATTTTTTGATGGATGCACCAAACTATTTTTTAAAAAAAGATTCAAAACTCAACAATTAAACGCAGCACAACAATAGTACATTATGCACCGCTGTCCAGGATGCTCTATTTTGACGATTTGGAGGTTATTTCCCGAGCCGAAGGCGTGGGAAATAATCCAAATTGTCAAAATAAACCATCCTGGACAGCGGTGCATATATAGTTTTATCTATCGAGAGCAATATATCGAGTTAAACAGTTTTGCCCTAGGGAATTAAGTACGAGATTATTGCTCTAGATAGATAAATGATCTTAATTTGATTACATTTGAAATTATTTTAATGGAAGCAAAACGATAATTTGTGAGATACTTCACTAGAAAATCTAAAATTTTAAAAAATTAACTGAAGTGCTCCCAAAGCCGCCAATCAAATCAATGGATGGAAATGTCGATAAAGATGATGAAAATGAAGATACGGTTGACCCGTAACGTTATTTCAAAAATAAATTGAGTTTTCAGAAAGTGAAAGTTTTGTTGGAAAAAATTGAATTTTCAAATCTAAATTTTTGAAGAATTCCATTTCTTTTACAAATCTAAATTATTGAGAAAATAAATATTTCTAGGAAATTCCAAAATTACAAGAAAATAAAAATTTCCAGAAAAATTTCAAATTATTCCAAAAAATTTGACTTCCTGAGAAAATTTAAGTTTTACAAGATATGCGAATCGTCGAAATGATCGAATTTTCTGGAAAATTACAAAATTAAACAAAAAACTATCTACATTTGCAAGAAAATTCAAAAATTATTGAAGCGATTTGTAAATTCAAATTAAATAAAAAATAATGCGAAGAAACAAACGTCGATCTATTCCGAAATTTCTTAAAAACAGAGTCATAAAATAAATGTGCAAAAAACGTAAATTAAACATTTTTGGCAAAAACCGAAAGCGGCAACACCAAAACTAGTTGTATTCAGTTTGTGGGTTTTAGATCTCAAAGAACTCGCAGAACCCACAAATCGCAAGTTTTGTAAAACTTAGAGAATGGATCGATTGTAAATTTGCACAGCGCAATCTTCGCGGAAAGAACTAAAAGTCAAATTTCTACAGCGTAAAAACTGAAAGCATAAAAAAATTATTTCCAGTATTGGGCCATATTTCACCAAAACCCTGAAACACGTGTTCACTTAAATTTAATTCTCTACAAGTTCGTCAAAAGTTCCTGTACATGTTTTCCTTAGTCTATCAAAAAATTTCTTGCGAATTTTTTGGCGTGTAAGACTTGCGTCACAGCCCCTTCCTACCGTGGGGCCATGATAACGTTATAACGAAAATAACTTTTCGTTTCGAGTCCAAAGTTGACGAGAACTTAAATATGAAATATTGTTATACAAACGAATTATATTAAACGTTGAGTTAAAAAATTCAAAAAGGCAGATACAGAAATATAAATTGCAGATTTTTAATTCAAAAACGCAGTTATCAAAATGTATCTTCCTTTTACGAAATTTTATCTGCCTTTTCGAATTTTTTATTTCCCCTTTCGTAATTTTATATCTGCCGTTTATTACGATCCTTATACAAACACATGCTTTTAAATTTACTTGTTGTGCTGTTTTCAACATTATCGACATTACCTCTTTTTTCAATGTATTTTTTCTATGGCAGACCTTGAAAACAACTGAAACTTGATAAAAAGTAGATTTATTAGCACACGACCGTTCCGTTATTAGCGTAACGAAAATAAATTCGGTATATGAATAACGTTGTTCAAATAACAAGAGTATTTAGTTACATGAATAACGTTAATAGTATATTACACTGTTACCCCCTCCGGAGCTCGTTACCGTAAACATCGCACACCTGTAATATTACTCATAAACAGTATTCCTCTGTACTATGTTTTAACGTGTAACCCACAAGGTAAGTTGAAATCTACAAAACATCTTAATTCATAAAAATCAATTCAAGTTTCAAATTTTGTTATGTTCACTCTACGAACGAATCAAAGTTGCCGCGTGCCAATTCATTCATGTTTCTATGAAATGACTTTAGTTGTCGGTTAAATTTTTGTTTAGTATCGAGATTTAATTCAAGTTTTTCATCTTTATTGAGAACTTATAGGCGGCTTTAGGGAACACATGTTTTGCCGAGAATTGAGTAATGTCATAGGCAGGACAATCGTTTCCGTAAAATACCACAAATTTAAGAAATTTAAGAAACTTTTACTATATCAAAACAAACACGTCGCATAAGATTTACCGACTACTCTGACTACACGTACGTTATGAACCATTTACCTATCGCATCGCACACTGTGTAAATCAACTTACCGAGTGGGTACACGTTAAAAAATTATTTTCGTTATGGTGAATAACGTTATTCGAAAGGTTCATTCGTAACGAAAATACTAACGTTCTAAATAACGTTATTCGGGATCCCTGGGCATTCTATTTACACCTACACCATACATAAAATTTTTTACACTATTTTCTTCCTGATTTTCATCTGGATTCAGAATCCCCCAGATTTTTCATCGTCTGGATTTTAAGTCATCCGAATGTTTGATTTAAGGGACTTTGAAGAGCAGTAGTAATTCTTTATTTATGGATTCAAATAAATTAGTTGTCCTTATTACTGAGCTCATTGGTACTTTTCAAAAAACAATGCAAAGACCTGTTTAATCGGCAGAATAACCTGTCTATCAGTAGGATAGTGTCGCTGGGCAGTATGAGTGACAGCTCTGCTAGAAAATGTTTTGAAGTAATGGGTGTTAGATTATGATATGCCGAAACTACTGTGATAGTTGGGAGAGAGCTTTATTTCTGTGTTTAGTGCAAACTGGTGCTTTCAGTTTTGGTGATTAGTTTATTTGATTTTTGTGAAATTTTTGTACTTTATTTGGTTTGGGATCAATTTGACTCAACTTAAGACTGTGTTTGTACGGTCTCCAACTATTTGAACTTAGCTTTGTATTGTTAGCGAGTCGGTAATGTATGTTAGACTCGCTAAGAATAGTTTTGATCCCACTGGTGATTATTTATATTTACTTTTTTTTGTTAAACCGCAATCATGCGCAATTGTTAAATTGTATAAGGTCTGGCCTTGCATGTATATGAATAAATTGAATTGAATTATATCAGCATTATATCATCACGCATTTCATACAAAACAATTTACCTATAGGCAAAGTAAATTGCCAATCCGATCCTGTCGAAAATCTACAGTGTCTCTTTGCATTTTTTACAGCCGCTTCAAAGTTACGTTGAACACTATTATGAAATTTATGACTTTTAAAAGTCAGAAGGAGTGGATGTGTTCACAAAACGGGCGCCAATTTGAATTCACATAGAACAGGCGTGCGTTCGATGCAGGGGGATGCGGGAATCGTTAATAATTTTCATTTTTTGTTAATATTATCAATCTGCGACGAAAGCACATATGAGCAAGTTGTAAATATGTAACTCGTGTTATGTTGTTAAAGTATAATTTTCTAAACATCAGACACTTTATGAAAAGTCAAAAAATTCGAAGGATTTTTTAAAAAGATATTGTCGTTTTCTGTGCCTGACATGAGATTCGCTTACATTCGGCGGCCGGTATCTATAGTGTGGTCATATTTATAGTTGAATTTGATTTTCGTTGTTAAAATAACAATTCCGAGAAGTAACCGACTTCAAAAAAATCCCTAAAAAATCACAAAAAATCACAAAAATCACAAAAAAATCTCAAAAAATCACAAAAATGCCAAAAAATCTCAAAAAATCACAAAAATCCCAAGAAATTTCAAAAAATCCCAAAAATCTCAGAAACACAACGAAACCACACAAATAAAACAAAAATTCAAAAAAGTGATCAATACGTTTGAGTATAAAAATTGTTCTTGTAATTTTACAAGCAATTTAAAAGTTTGCGCAAAAATTGTATGTGTATTACGACGGCAATTAACGGGTTAGATAATGGTTCTGCGTTGAAGCTATAAGGCATTGCATTCTAAATTTATGTTATTTACAATTAGAAGAAGAAGACCAGAACGAATTTGGAGAATATTTGTTTGCTCCGGATTTACATTTAGTGATCAGTGATAATTCTGCAAAAGAACAATCAACATGTCATTGTTATTTCCCAGAAATTTTTGTTCTTATTTCTCCGTTACCGTATGATTTTCAAAAATTTTGGTGTCAAATATCGATTTTCAAAGTATCGATAATTAACAAAGAATCGATATATGAAAATATCAATCATTGAGTTGAATTGATGTGTTTTTATTATACCTCATCGGGAAAGGTTTACTCGAAAACTCAACTTAACAAATTTTATTTTATTTTTGTCAAGTTTGCAGCCAGGGTTAAAAAATCAAAATCAAATCAAATTTCTGAAATCAAATCAAAATTGATCATCAAAGAAAAAAGCGTGATAATCAAATCAATTGATTTTTTTATAGTGACTATCATGATTTTTCAAAAAATTTATTTTTCGCGATACTTGGAATTTTCATTAGTCTAGTCATAACAAACGGTAAAAAGAAATAATGATGACCACCACCAAAAAATCAATTGATTTGATGATCACGCTTTTTTCGTTGATGATCAATTTTGATTTGATTTCAGAAATTTTATTTGATTTTGATTTTTGAACCCTGTTAAAAGTATGAATTATGAATCAATCTCGGAGATGCCATATTAGGAAAAATTTTGCGAGTTCGTTTTCGCGTAGCTATGAGTCCGAGTATGAGTAATTTCCATATTTACAGGGTAGTCAACCTTGTGAGCAGCTGTCCAGGCAGGCAAGGTCATTCTCGTCCATGTATTCTAACGTAGTTAATTTCACAATGATGGAGTTTATAAACAGAATCAACAAGATCCAACTACAAGCTGATATAATTAACAATTACTCAAATTAAATAAAATTTCCACGCTTTTATAAAAAAGAAATATGGACCAATCGCAACCGACACCGATACTTACTAAGGAAGAAATCATCAAACAAATTGAAGCTGCTAGGGCTGATGTGTCGAGTGATATGCAAAGTCTCCGAATTAAATTGCATCAATTGGATTTTCACCGTCAAATCACTCCTAGAGTATTCGAGAAAGATTTTCATTATGAAAACATGAGCGATGAAGACGAAGGAGAAATCGATATCAGTTACATTGACGAAAGTGATTACCAATCTGATGATGGTGATATGGATGAGATTTAACATGATAAACATGTTTTATCTGGTATCACAGGCGAATTGCTACGAAAAGATTATTCTGAAAAGTTTTACAATTTGAAAGAGAACGACATATACGCTATTGTATCTAGCAGCACTGGCCGCGAAAAGAAAGTCCGAAAGTCCGCTATTGTTTGGTTTTTAAATAAAAATAAAACCAAAGTGAGCAGTGATCGACTATTTAGAGTAAAAAAATTATGACAAGGCCTGGGACAAAGATCGTAAGTGTATTGAGAAAGTGAAAGGGGTCTTATTAAATCAATAAATATTTGATTGATAATATAGAACGAACCATCCACAATCGAGACAATCTTGTTACAGATGTTACTCAAATTGATCACATAAACGTTGGTGACTGGTGTCTCTTTAATATAGATAACTCTTCCCTAATTGGTCATGTGCTCAGTTTTAGTTTCATAAATGGAAGAAACTTTAAAGAAACCTCTTCTTTTTACAAAGTCGGCCGCATTCATTCAATCAGGATAGGCGTACTTTGCGTGTGGTACGATTGGAGTACTGAAGGCCGCTTGCAACCAAAATTACTGAATGAACACAAGTTTACTAATATTCGCTACTACAAAGGAACGATCCCTAAACCTCGTTTTCATAATAATATTTTGACAATAACAAGTAACTCGATAGCGCAGTGGTTAACACGTCTGCTTGCTACTACGAGATCGAGTTGCCAGCGCGTTGGTTCGAAACTCAACCGCAGACGGATTTGTACCGTTTGTTAGATTCGTAAACAAAACAAAACTGATTGAATCGTTCAAGTCAAGTGACGTTGAGAGTAGTGCCATCGTACGGGTTAGCGGAAAAGGCATTGTTGGGAGAACCGGCATTCTACTCCTACTAGTTTCGCTCATAGTTACATATCATAGATGGCACTTGGTTTGTCGCACAGCTTACCGCTGGCACAGTAAAACTTTCCGGTAATGAAAGGATCTCAAAAAGTAGAACCACAAACAGCGAAACTAGTAAACAGTGATCTAGCCTCTAACCCTTCATGGGTTGTAAGGCAGATTATTATTATTATTAAGTAACCTTGTTAAAACATTCAATGAAAAATTCAAATGAAAGACACTTTTTGTTACATACGTATCCAATATCACATTCTTTTCAATTCCCAATGAATCCAAAAAAATCAGTTCAAAAGGTCGGATTTAAGTCATCTCCAGAGCAATTTGAGTATGCTCTTTCCAAATCAGAAGTCGCTTTCGACGTAAGTCACATAGATCCAGAAAATGGGCCGTTTGAAAGTAGCCAGATTTCACATTTGACAAAATTCTCATGAAATATTCACCAAATGTAAGCAAAAATCTTTTTCATTTCCACATTTCTCGGTTAATTTTGTATTTTAGGTTACCCACAACTACTTTAATTGAAACTTAGCTCACTACTAGGGTATAGTGGGCCGATAGAGGTCAAAAGATAATAACTATTTACAAGAAAATTGGTAATTTGCATGAAAGTTGCTTTCTTTAACATTTTCATTGAAATCCTCACATTTCATATACTCAGTTTTGTTATTTTAACAACGAAAAACAAATTCAACCAAATATATGGCCACACCATAGATACCAGCCGCCGAATGTAAGCGAATCTCAAGTGGGGCACAGAAAACGACAATATCTTTTTAAAAAATCCTTCGAATTTTATGACTTTTAATAAAGTGTCCGATGTTTAGAAAATTAAACTTTCACAACATAACACGGGTTACATTTACAACTTGCTCATATGTGTTTTCGTCGCAGATTGATAATATTAACAAAAAATGAAAATTTTTAACGATTCCCGCATCTCCCAGAATTCAACAAAAGAAAATGTTAACGTGAACATATTTCATGTTGTTGACAATTAAAAGTCTGATAATTCATTTAGTGTTCAGTCTAACTTTGATGCGTCTGTATTTCAAATTTTCCTCGCTTTTCTCCTGAAGTTACAAACAGCCTAGGTATCGATAGACAGTTATGTAACCTGTAGCTGATTCATGAGCACTTGTGGGAAAACTTATCACCAAAATTATAAAATGCGGGGATTCGGATTCGGGGACATCATCTCTTCGATAGATAATGCGTTTGATGGTGGTTTGTTATCGTCATAACGACCTCACAAGGAAATATATGTATATAGAAAAGAAATAGTATTAATAACGTACCTACTTTAAGATCTCATCTCAGAGTCGGTCATGTTGCAACGTTACTTTACTTCACTTTACTTTTTCGGCGTTACAGCCACTTGTGGGCCTTGGTCTGCTGGAGAATTCCGATCCAACTCTGCCTGTCGTGCGCCGTGTATTGCCAGTTTCTTATTCCGATCGTGCGAAGACCTTGTTCGACGCCATCAATCCATCGAAGTTTTGGGCGACCAACTCCTCTTCGCCCTCCCGGATCGTTACGGGCTCTGTTTTTATCCATACGTGCTAAATGTCCTGCCTACCCCCACCTTTGGACTTTCACCACTGCCACTATATCCAGCCCGCCAAAATCACGTTCCAATTCAAAGTTATTTCGCCGTCGCCACCTCTCCCCCTCGCGCATCGCTCCAAATATAGTGCGGAGTACCTTGTGCTCAAACGTTAGGAGCAACTGTTCATTTTTTCCATCGCCCAAGATTCGCATCCGTAGATGAATACTGGACGGAGAAGTGTTTTGTAAATATGGCACTTAGTTTTTCTTCGATATTAACTTTGAGCGTAGATGTTTAGTTAGACCATAATAGCTTAGACTTCCCGCCATGATACGTCATCAAACCCATCCTCTCAGCAGTTAACATAGAGCAAGAGGTTAAGGTACAACTTAAGGACGACCCAATATGCTGAAAGTCAAGCAGTAGAGAAAATGGATACATGTGGTCATTGTTGATAGAGATATGGGAACAACGCTAACGGTCGACTTCATTATTAAATTGACTCATTTCAACACATTATAGCAAAATTTCTGCATAGCTTCCACCGCTATTCGGCTCTGGTTCTTGAAGTTCGGTATTTCTTGAATCCGAACTTTATAAGTCTTTCAACATTGTTGACGTATTGTAATAGTAACAACATCTTTGTCAAGGTGATGTTTATAATTTGATTTTAAGACGAGAAGGATCGTGGAAATGTTTCGAGCATACTTGTATCGACACTTTTTCAACCCAATTTTTTTAAGCCACAATTCGAAAGTGTCTTTGTCCCTCGGCAATCTTTGAGAACGGACAAAGTAGACGCATTAATGAAATAATTAGCAACGACACGTCCGGAATCAACCCTTTGGCTATACGCTTTACCAGGTCGCTCAATTGGTACTCTTCTTCTTCTTCTTCCTTAGCCTTTTATATCCACTGCTGGATGTAGGCCTCCCCCATAGATCGCCACTTTTTTCGGTCCATTGCCACTTGCTGCCACGTCGTGCCTGCCGTTCTTTTGATATCGTTGGTCCCTCTTTCCGGTGGACGTCCCATCGGTCGTTTCGTTGGTGGCCGCCATTGCATTATAGTTTTCGTCCATCGATCGTCGGTCATTCTGGCAATATGACCAGCCCAATTCCACTTGAGCGACGCTATTCGTGTCATGACATCGATGAATCTTGTTTGTCGCCGGATCCACTCATTTGTCATTTTGTCCCTGAGTGTGATTCCTAGCATTGCCCTTTCCATTGCCCTCTGTGCAACTCTCAATTTGTTCGCTGATGCTTTGGTGATCGTGAGAGTCTCGGCTCCGTATGTCAGGACCGGCAGCACACACATATCGAACACTTTCCTCTTCAGACTGTTGCTCATGTTGCTCTTGAAGATGTACCGTAACTTGCCGAACGCCGCCCACCCGAGACCGATCCTTCTCTTTATTTCAGCCGTTTGGTTGTCGAGACCGAGCTTCATGACGTGGCCGAGATACTTGTACGAATTCACGATTTCAATTTCCTCGTCTCCGATCTTGATTGGTGTAGCACCATCGATGTTTGTCATCACTTTCGTTTTCGACATGTTCATCTTCAAACCGATTTTTTGGGCTTCCTCGTTGAGCTGCAACAGCAGCGCTTCAA